>JAQHUG010000212.1:2127951-2160000 GCA_028555095.1 Dicrostonyx torquatus | reverse complement strand
GGCTGGGTGGCTGGGTGGCTGGGTGGCTGGGTGGCTGGGTGGCTGGGTGGCCGGGTGGCAGGATAGCTGTCTAGCTGGGTGGCTGGGTAGCTGAATGGCTGGATGGCTGTCTAGCTGAGTGGCTGTGTGGCTGTGGAGCTGTGTGGCTATGTGGCTGTGTGGCTGTGTGGCCGGATGGCTGTCTAGCTGGGTGGCTGGGTGGTTGGGTGGCTGGGTAGCCAAGTGGCTGTGTGGCCGGGTGGCTGTGTGGCCGGATGGCTGTCTAGCTGGGTGGCTGGGTGGCTGGGTGGTTGGGTAGCCGACCCCTGATGCCCTCCTTCTGTTCTCTCATTGTTCCTCCTTCCCATCTCCGTTTCTCCTATTTATCCTCTCTGCCTGCCAGCCCCGCCAATCCTTGCTCCTGCCACACTATTGGTGGGTCAACTCTTTATTAGACCATCAGGTGTTTTAGACAGGCAAAAAAATCACAGCTTCACAGAGTTTAAAAAAATGCAGCATAAACAAAAGTCACACATCTGAAAATAATATTCCCCAACAGCTCTCCAGTGACCAAGTTAAAACTGGACACAACACAGCACATGTCTGGAAACCTGGAGCTGTGGAGGCAGAGACAAGCGGATCTCTAGTGCTTGCTGGCCAGCTAGTCTTGAGGAAGTGGCAATCTCCAGGTTCAGTAATAACAGTAGCAATAATGATGATGATGATGATGATGATGATGATGTGGAAAACAATAGAGATACCAGACACTGACCGCTGGCCTGTATACACACACACACACACACATATACACACGTACACATTCTCACATATATATTCACGTGCACTCTCTCTCTCTCTCACACACACACACTCATACACACATACACACACACGCATACATTCTCACTTCTCACATATATATTCACATGTACTCTCTCTTTCTCACACACACACACATGCACACACACTCATACACACACGCACACATTCTCACACATACATTCACACACACATACTCTCTCACACACACTCACATGCACACACACACACTCATACACACATGCACACATTCTCACACATACATTCACACGCACACACTCTCACACACACTCACATGCACACACACATTCATACACACATACACACACATTTTCACACATACATTCACACGCACACTCTCTCTTTCACACACACACACACACACACACACACACACACTGAAAACTCATTGGTCTTGTTGCTGTCCTCTTTTTCCAGGCTAAAGCAACTGTGGTCACAGCAGGAGCATGCTATATGTCTTTTAAAAAATGGCCCCCATGTTGACTGAGGTTTTCTGTCCTACCAGTTCCCATAGCCGTTTAGCCCCAAAGAAATCACACAGAGGTCTACGTTAGTTATAAGCTGATTGGCCTAGTAGCTCAGACTTCTTATTAACTCTTATAACTTATATTAGCCCATTATTCTTGTCTGTGTTAGCCACGAGGCTCGATACCTTTTTTGGCGAGGTAGTCACATCTTGCTTCCTCTGCAGCTGGGTCACGACCGCAGACTGTGCTTCCCTCTCCCCAGAATTCTCGTTGCCCACCTATACCTCCTGCCTGGCTACTGGCCAATCAGCATTTATTTAAAATATAAGTGACAGGGTACAGACCATTGTCCCACCGCACCCACACATCAGCCACAACACTTCCTTGTTCCCACTGCAGCTGGGGACCTGGGACAGAGTGCCATGCCTGGACTCCCATCTATTAAATTTGCAAAGCACCTATTATGTGAACAAGACCATCAGGCTGTCTTTAGGTGTGAAAATACAGGGTGCCCAAAGTCACCTACACGTACAACTTTCAAAACCTTTCCCCATAGGCGTGGCATGAAGCATAATTCACAGACTCTTAAACACACTTTGGGGACGACCGAGAAATGATTTCTGCCCACAGGTGGAATTATTTTATTATTATGGGCATGCATTAGAAGATTAAGTATTCAAATAAGCAACAATAACTTGCGATGCTTTTCCCACATAATTTTGCTTATGATATGTTGATTAAACTCAAGTTCATTACTCCAGACAAGATTGACCTACTTAGTCCATTTAATGCCATCCAGGCGGCTCAGCTCTCCCATATATTCTCATAACCATCAAATCTGCCCCAGCCTTGATAGATAAGTCCCTCGCATAAAGATTCAACTTTCATACCAGCCAGACTGCAAGCAGAGTTTCCACCCCATCCATATCCCATGGCATCAGGGCTCACTCGGCTCATTCGGAGAACATATTTTGAAATGAGGATGTTGATCAAGAAAACCCAAGGAGGTGGGAAGGCTTCCAGACACCCCTCCATCTTGCTCCCATCCCCTCACACCATTTCAGCAGTTCAGACGGTTGCCAATGGAGTCACTGAGTGGCCACCAGCCAAGTGTGGCAGCTGAACGGTGCCCTTGAACTTGAGCAGATGTCATTTACTTCTTGGCCTTACACAGCAAACCGTAGGCCCCCTCCCTCTCACGGTATGGCTTTCCTCCTGGGCAAAGACCCCTTTGTTGTAGGACCTTCTCAGAAGATTCAGCCTGGGCTGTGTTGGCTCCTATGTGCCATCCCTCACAGCACATTGGGACAGCACTGTCCCTGTGTGAACAGGGACACCTGCCCCACAAGTCTCTGAAACTGGAGTTTGGGGGCCTCCTCTGGTCGCTGCACCCCTGTGTCTAGCACTGGACCTGATACCCTGGAAACGTTCAAAAATATCACTTAACAGAATGAGTTAAAGACACCATAACCTGCCACCGATTTCTCGCAAGGGCTTGCCATGGTCCCCCATGCTTCAGCCAGTGAGAATATAAACCCTACAGGACAAGATACTGTCTCTATCAATTCCCTAAAGCCTGATGTCATTGTGGGGCACAGCACCCATGGAGGGGAAGTATCCCTCATGTCCAGTAGGAGCCATTGTTGTTCATGAAGGAGGTCAAATATGATGCGTGTTCATGAGTGTGAAGGTGAATACATGTACACGAATGGGTACATGTGCACACATACAAGCAGAGACCAGAGGTCAACCTCAGACCTCATCCCTCAGGTGCCACGCACATTGTTTCTTTTGGAGATGGGATTTTTTTTCCTGGCTTGGAGGTCATACTTAAGCTAGACTGATCATAGCCCCAGCAACCCTTTCTTTGCCCCCTCCCCCACAGCTTGGACTATAAGCCTGAAACACCACATCTGGCTTCTTACCCAGGACCTGGGAGTCCTTCCATTCTGTTGTTTAGGGTTGTTCTCTGTGGCAAGAAGCAATGCAGGCTTTTAACACTGTCTCTGAAATGTGGCTTCCTTGCTAGTCTCTCTTCAGAACAGGGAAGCAGCAGGTTGGGTCCCTACCTCAGTTGTCCCTCTGATTCAGAACTCGCTTATGGGCCACATAACAGTCAGCTCAGGGAGCACTTACACAGGGGTGTGAACAGAGGACTGGGGACATGGTTTATTCTCATGAAAGGGTGTTTGGGATGAAGCAAGAATACCTTCAGTTCTGATCTACGGCGGCCAAGGATGTGTGCCATGACAGGAACAGAGCTTATGGGGTCAGAGGGAAGGAAGATGACAGGAACCTTGGGGAATGCGGCTTCTATACATGGAGGCTGTTGCAAGACTAGACTGGGGTAGACAGGCAAAGACGGAGGAGGCACAAACCCCCCAAAGCTACTGTGGTGCTCCAGCGGGGAATATAGACAATAGAAACCAGGACTAAGTGATTGATCGATAGAGATTGATCGGTTGGTCTCTGGTTCTGGAGGCCAGGGAGGTGGTAGCCATGTGCCCATGAAGAGGCTGAGTGAAATATGGTGGATTAGTCTGAGAAGCAAGAAGAGATGTCTGCTCAGACGTCTCTGAGATACGTCCCACAGCTGAGAGAGCCACTGGTTGAGAGGTACAGGTGCCACAGACAGAGAGTTGGTTCTCTTAGGAACTGATGGATCTCAGAGACGACGAAGCTTGCCTGCCCAGGGAGAGAGTGTGGGTGGTGCTGACTGTTGGTGCTGGAGAGATGGTTCACTGGTTAAGAGCACTTGCTGTTCCTCCAGAGGACCAGGGTTCAGTTCCCAGGGCCCATGCCTGCCAACTTCACAACCTCTTACAACTCAAGACCAAGGGGCTTGACACCCAATTCTTGTCTCTCTGGGCACCTGTACATACATGGAAGGCACACACACACACACACACACACACACGCATGCACACACTCATGCCCACACACACATGCACACACTCATACACACATACACAAACACAGAATACACCTGCACACAGATGGCATACACACACACCTGCACACCACACCTATACACGCATGGGATGCACACACACACCTGCCTACACATGACATACACACACACACACCTGCAAACACATGAACATACACACCTGCACACACACACATGCACACACACACAACTGAACACACACAAACAAATCTTTAAAATGACCGGGGCACTGGAAGCCCTACAGAGAAGTGCTCTCCTAGAAGACCAACTTACTGAGGAAAGCAGGTGTGTACCAGGTTATTAACATCTGTCTCCCAGACCGGTCTCTCCTCCCAGGGTTCAGGGGAGCTTGGGGACGGGGGTGGGGTGGGGTCAGGAAGCCATTGGAAAGCAAGGGTTCCTACCATGTCAAGGCGTTTATTCTCACTAGTGGGAAAACTTCCCTTGCTATGACATCTTCATTATTATAACTTCAGCAGTGGAATTGATTTTGACGCTGGAAACTGAGCCCTGCCTCCAGGAAGGAAAACCCCTAAGCTCTGGGCCTTCCTCTCTCAATAGCTGTGTGGGTTGTCAATTTGGCACAGCTGGGGTCATCTGAGAACAGGAATCTCAACTGAGAAATGCCTCCGTCGACTTCCTTGTGGACAAATCTCTGGGATATTTTCTTGATTAATGACTGGTGCAGGAAGGGCAATTCCATGGTGGATGGTGCCTAGGAAGGTAGTCGTGGGTGTATAAGAAAACAGGCTACGGGCTGAGCAAGCCACAGATGGCTGGTGCTCTTTGCTTCTGCAGTCCCTGCCTCGGGGCTCCAGCTTTGAGTTCCTGCCTTGACTTTTATCATGGGCTGTGACCCAGGATGTGTGATCCAGGCATCCTTTCTCCCCCAAGATGCTTTTGGTCATGTGTTTATCACAGCGATAGAAAGCAAATGCGGACACTCCCTCACTTTTGGGCACAGCTCTGCTGCCCCGTGCAGCCTCAATGAGGGATCTCAGCGCTGCGTGAACAGTAGCTTCTGAAGAGAGTCTCAATTGCTGCCCTCCTGGTCCTCAGCAAGTGTGGGTACCCACCACACACAGAACACACCTGGCACCCCACAGTATCCTCAGGGATCCCCAGGACTCTTCACTGCTCATGATAGACCTACTGTTCCCCTGGCATGCAGTGACTTCTCTCTGGTATATTCCAGGATAGCATTTCCTATTAAAACTGCAATTTCCCACAGGAAAGATTTGCTTCCCTTTAACCTATTACCAGTTGCTTACACTGTAATGTGAAGTGAGGCCATGAGAAGCACCTACAATCAGAGGGAGACCCAGGTGGGCCCTGGGTTTCTTGCAGGAGAAAGGAAAGGATTGGTAAAGGAGAGGACACAGGGGTGAGAGCATGGAGCCTCAAACCCTCACTGGCAAGACTTACCTCAGGAGTTCGGTAGAAAAATCTAAATGGTTTTGGCAGCTATATGCACAGAATCTCAATTGCTTGATGTCTTACCTTCAAATCTGGACTCCAAGGTCCTCGTGCTAAATGCCACCAAAGAGGCTGCCCGACATAGTTTAGGATCCTGTTTGAGTTTTTCTAAGCCCTAAACAATAATTGAATCCCCAGATACTTAACAGAGTCTGACCACACAGAGTGAAATTATTTCTTAGTCATAAACTGAAAAGTTAATTGGCTTCATTTCTTTAAATAGATTCAATTATTTAAGCAACAATGACTCTTCCAGAGGTATTTACAAGTCAGGGACACCTCTAGGAGATGAAGGCTGAAAGCCGGCTACCCAAAGGCCTTTGCAAACTGCCACTGAGGGGCTTGCCGATTGGGAAGGGATTTATTTGTGCTTATAAAATATAAAAATTGCCCTCGGTGGCATGATTAGATCAGATGCAAGCAGCTTATTAAAAATTAACACAGCCAAGAAATGGAGCCATCTTGAAGAAGAACCTGGTGTTATTGAGAACAGCGGGGGGTTCAAGGGGAGAGATTTGTGCATTTGTGAGCAACCCACCACCCCCTCAGCTGCCCAGAGAGACAGCAGCGCCATTGCTGGGTTCCCCTAGGGCATCCCTGCTTCCACATACTAGTCTATCACTTGCTCCCTTATTTGGCTCAATCTTGGGCCCTGAGGGAAAAGCCATGAGGAGCTAGTCCCTGAGTGAAAGGCTTCGTCCCATACAGTGGATGTCGGAGAGTCTAGCTCACCTTCATCTTCTCTCCTCCACTGTTCTGGCCCTACTTGGATGTTCATTAATCCCTGAGTAGCGTCTGAATTAGCATAGGATCCTATCTAACCTTTAGCCCTCTTCCTGTTGCCTTAATAAAAGTTGCTTCGAAGTGCCCCAATCCTGTCTCAGGGTGTGTGATGCCTCTTCCCCATCCTCTCCTCCTTGGGCAATACCTTCTGAAAGAACATGCTGGGAAGCATGGGCAGATCATTAACCTTTACCCCAGATTCCACCAAAGCCAAACTATTCACAGCTGCAAGGTTGGCTGGGTTAATTAGCAGCCAACATCTATCTTTTTTTAAAATAAATGAAGACAAGACATGAGATCAAGGAGCGGATGGGTGTAGTGGACCGCACAAGACTGGAGCAGGGATGGCCCAGTGATCCTTTTCATGAGTCGGGGAAGAAGGACAGGAGACTATCCCTGACAAGTTCCTAGGACAGCTTTCCAAGGAGGGAAGCGTCTGCTCCTGGAGACCCTGAGCTCTGGAGCTGTCCACAGACGCAGTGCTGAAAGCGGCTTGTGAATAACACTCAGGCTATTGTAAAGTAACGATTCAAGCCCTGCTTGCTCTTGGTCTTAGGTCCAAAGATCTCACTGAAGAGTGGATGATTGTGTTCAGTCAGTAAATTATCTTCCGTGCAGGCATAAGACCTGAGTTCAGTCCCCAAAACTCATGGGAGTGGACACCAGTGTGGAAGGGAAGGACCCACAAAACCCCACGGCTAGATGAGGAGCTAATGACAGCTGACGACTTCTCAGCATGTGTCTCCTGGTCAGTCAGCCATGTCCCTGTGGATGGCCCCACACCAACAAGCGTGTGATCGGCTTGGACACAGTGAACTATGGAAAAAAAAGAAGATGAAATTAGAGGGGAATGGGGAGGCGGGGTGGTTCTGGTAGGAGCATAAATATGATTAAAACATGGTATATGCATGCATAAAATTCTCATAGCTAATAAAATATTATATTAAAAGAACTGGATATGACAGCGTACACCTGTAATCACAGTGCTGGAGGAGTAGAAGCATGGACCCCTGGGGCATGCTAGCCAGTCAGGCTACCCTACCTGGTGATCCTCAAGCCAAGAAGAGATGCATTTAAAAAAAATCATGATGGATGGCACCTGATGAATGATACCTGCGATTTACCTCTGGCCTCTACATGTACTTACACATGTGTGCATGAATACACACACACACACACACACACACACACACACACCTGGGTGGATGGTTAGCAGCACATGTTACACGCTGTTCTGAGACACACGCACCTAAACATTTCAGTTTGGGTCTTGTGGCTTATTAGGGCATGGTACTGTTTGATATGGACAGTGTGAAAGACAGGGGCACATGGAACATGTACCCAAAGATGCCCCGTGGGATGGCACAATGCACAATACTAATTGTGTGTCTGTGCGTGTGTTTACTCTGTGTGTGTGTGCGCGCGTGCGTGCATGTGTGTGTGAACCTGGGAGTACATATGCCATGGCGGTGTATGTGGAGATCAGGGCACAACCTCATGTGTCAGCCCATGACTTTGAGGTGGGTGTCTTGTTTCGTGGCCAAGCTTCTGGGAGCTCTCCTGTCTTCGGCTCCTATCTATCCATGGGAGCTCTGGGATTACAAACAGGTACCGCCACGTGTGGCTTTCCATGGTTTCTGAGGACCTGAATGTAGGTCTTTATATTTGCAGGGGCAGCACTCTACTCACCGAGCCATCCCCCAGCGGCACACCTACCGATCTTCAAACGAGCAGAGGCGGTAGGAGCAACACTGACCTCCCCACCAGAGCCCCACTCTGCCGGCGTGAGACTGCATGGCCGGGCCGTCCCTAAACCACCATCTGTCCCCGCACATCACTCCTGCCCCAGAGAGGGATCTCGGAACAATGCTAGGAAGACAGGACCTTTACACTGTGTGCAGAACACGTCTGTACACTGCTTGTCTTTCCGAATGTGCAAAAGCCAGTGTAAATAGGGAATTAATTAAACCTGGCTGGGCTTGGGTCTTTTCAGAATTAACTTATGAAATGTTTGCCTGTTAAATTATTAACATGTAACACTAATGTAATGAGTCAGTTTAAGGTAATTTAGTCATTGGAAGTATTACCGTGTGTACACAGAAACCTCTCCACGCAGTCCTGTTCTCAGGCATGAGAAGTTGCTGAAGGCTTGTCTCGTCTAGCCCCTGCCAATGGGCTGTTTCAGTGACTATTTCACCCGAAGTGGTAATGTGTTTAACAAGTGGAGTGTCAGGCTCTCACCTGCATGGGTGTGTTCTGAGCTCAGCTCTAAGTTAATAGAAAAGTCACTAACAAAAAAAAAATGGTCACTGACATGGTGTGCTGTGTACCTGGGAACGGGTGAGGCACATTTGGAAAACTCAGCCCCTGGCTTCCTTCCTTCTCATAGGGCCAACCCAGGGAGAGATTTGCTAACCCAGTTATAGGTTCTTCCTAGAAGAAGGGCATGCTGGGAGAGTGAACTCTTCACAGAGGGGTGCCTGGGCTGCCCTTAGTGTTTGCAGGGTGTGCAGGGGTATCTTTCTTCATGTCCTTCGTGGAAGGCTCGTCCTCTTGCTTGCCATGAGTAAGGACTGAGATCCCAAGCTGCTGAGTGGGAATAGCTGTCCATTTTGCTTGTCAGGGCTAAGCAGTAAATTCTCAAACTTTGTTCCAAACAGTTCTCATTTTCTATAAGAATCCAGCTAGGGGCTGGAGCTGCATGCCAGGACATAGCCATAGACATAACCATAACCATAGACATAAACATAGACATAGTCTTAGCCATAGCCATAGACATAACCATAGCCATAGACATGGATTAGACATTGCCATAGACATAACCATAGCCATAGACATAACCACAGACATAGACATAGGTATAAACATAGACATGGACTAGACATAGCCATAGTCATAGACATAGACATTGCTATATACATAGACATAGGACATAGCCATAGTTATAGATCATACATCATCATAGACTAGACGTAGGCATAGCCATAACCATAGTCATAGACATAGACTACACATATACTAGACATAGACATAAACATAGACAGAGCCATGGTTATAGATCATACATCGTCATAGACGTAGACAATGTCAATGTAGATGTAGACATAGAGTCATAGACATAGAGAACTGATGGTAGACTTGAGTCTTGATGCCTGTCCCTGAGTATAACAGTGTGTCAGCTAGAGAATCCTAAATGACATTTTATTAGTGCAAGCAATACAGAGCAAGCTTGGGGCATAGACGAAACCTCTGGTACCCTGCCTTCCTTCGTGGAAACATGAGAGCAACCTTTGAGAAAGGAGGGTATGTGTCTAGGGATGGAAGATTCCTGGCATGCTGGGAAGAAGATGCCATCAGAAAACACATGGTTTCCCAGGGTCTGTTTTATTATCATGTAGGCCCAGAAGTCTATAGCAAATAGTCGTGGCCCTTCCCTCAACTAGAAAGATCTGTCTGCCCCTGGTGCCTTCTCTCTCTCCATCTCCACCAGGCTCTGTATGCTCTAAGACCTGGAGGAGGCAGGACAAGGCAAAACAAACAAAAACCCTGAAGAACTGAAAATTCTACTTTCATAAAGTAAAAGCCAAAGACAACTACAACTTCATCCCTGCTCCAAGAGACAGACACTGGAGCTGCATCCCTACTCCAAGAGACAGGCTCTGGAGCTACATCTCTGCCCCAAGAGACTGATGCTGGAGCTACATCCCTGCCCCAAGGGACAGACTCTGGAACTTCATCCCTGCTCCAAGAGACAGATGCTGGAGCTACATCTCTGCCCCAAGAGACTGATGCTGGAGCTGCATCTCTGCCCCAAGAGACAGGCTCTGGAGCTGTGGATTCAAACGCAAGACACTGAAATCTGAAATGTTGCTGGCTCTCCTCGGGTAGTTATCTTCAAATGCCAGTTTCATGCTTCTGAGAGTTGGCGACCCATCCATGGGGTCAGCAAAGACTCCTTTCAGGGGTGGCCCAACCACTTTATGGTGTTGGACAAGCAGAACTTGCAAACTTAGAGTCTGCTGGACACGGCCAGTCTGCTGTCACTGAGGTGTGGACTAAGGACGGCAGGAAAAGACATGAAAGAAACCAACTCAGTGACACCCGAGGGAGGGGAGCAGAGGTTTCAATACACCACCCTCCCCCTCATTTTTTAATACCAATGTTTCTGTTGCAATATTAGTCCCATAATTCTCGCCGCACCCTTCCTTCCTTTGTCTTCACGTGCCCGCGCTGTAATTTTCAATTTAATTAGTGCAGTTCTGTGAGGTGGCACCGGGCCTCGTCTTATCTTTGCACCTAATACCACTAATTGTTCATACAGCTTTCCGTAATATCTCATTAACTTTATAGGCTATCGTTTCCACATCATCTGCGGAATTAATTTTCTGAAAACCGAGAGATGTGGGTGCCTGCAAACATTTTCCTTCGGAAACAAAACAAGGCAGGTTTAAGGAGAAACAAGGCACCTGGTGAAGTGGGAAAAACGATGTGGTCGCCACTGTGTTGTCCCTTAAGGAACGCGCATCTAAAGTGGTCTTCCCTTCGATTCTTTGATTAAAAAAAAAAAAAAAACCCACCTAAGCAATTCATCATTTTTATAACAGCCATTATCCACGAGGCATCTATGAATGCACAGATAAAAGACAGGGCTTGCATGCAGAATGTTTGGAGGCACCGCAACACGGGCCCCTCAATTATTGGCTTTAATATAACAAAGTGTCACCCAGATGACTTTTATGGCATCCGTCTGATTTCTCAGAATGTTTAATAATAACCACCCCCTCCTCCATGCAAGGATGGGGGGGCTTAGCCAACAACAGAACAAGGCCCAGCTATGAGCCTCCATCACCCCAACCTAACCCTTGGCACCCCAGTTTTTCTTTGTGCCCTTCCGCTGTACTGCTGGCCTTTAGACAAGAAGCCCTGTACATTTCCTCTACCACGGCTGCTTGGTCCCCTGTATTTAAGACACAAAAGGGCACTTTAGGCCCTCTCCCCACTCTCCACCACACCTAGGGGACTAAGGATCCCCTTTGTGTGTAACAGGAGACTCAGCTCCTTCCAGTGTCACACAGACAAGCTGGATTTGCTAATGGAATGTGCCCACAGAGGGAGGGTACTCATCACAGCTGAACCTGGAATTCCTGACATGGCCTGGGGGAGGGTACTCATCACAGCTGAACCTGGAATTCCTGACATGGCCTGGGGGAGGGTACTCATCACAGCTGAACCTGGAATTCCTGACATGGCCTGGGGGAGGGTACTCATCACAGCTGAACCTGGAATTCCTGACATGGCCTGGGGGAGGGTACTCATCACAGCTGAACCTGGAATTCCTGACATGGCCTGGGGGAGGGTACTCATCACAGCTGAACCTGGAATTCCTGACATGGCCTGGGGGAGGGTACTCATCACAGCTGAACCTGGAATTCCTGACATGGCCTGGGGGAGGGTACTCATCACAGTGAGAACCTGGAATTCCTGGCATGGCCAAGGGTGTAAGCTGGCTGGGAACGCTGCCAGAGCATTTCCAGAGGGCCAGACGGTCATTCTTTTCTCTTGGAGGATGTGTGGCTTTCTCCACAGCTGGAAAGGGGTCTTTGGAGGGCTGCGTTGACAGCTGCTGCAAACAGGAAGCTGTGACTGGGTGCCTCAGGCTGCCCTGGGCAGGAGTGTGACCTTTAGCCAGACAGGGTGGAGGTGGAGCAACTGGGCTGAGGACATTCAGCTATGGCTGCTGCTGACTGGAGTCATTGACAAAGAAGTGGTCACGAAGAAAGAGGCTCCACGAATCAGTTCATGGTGACCTCACATGGTGTTAGGAGAACCTAGCAAGAGTGTCCTGACAGGACAGAGTCACAGTGGATGGATAGAAGACTCCAGATAAAGGACTTCGAGCTTGCGTAGATTGTCCGTGCCTATTCAGTTTGGGGAAGGGTGGTGTCTAGACCCCAGCAGGTATCCAGGAAGGCCTTGGGTGACTAGGGCACACCCATGTGTCCTGATTCATCTCCCATGGTCCCTGGTCTCTCCCTCTGTACTCCTCTCTCAGATCTCACACCCCAGGCACCCTCTTCCCTGTACCTTTCTGAACCCCTCTAGCATCAGAAGACCAACAATTAAATAACCTTAAACTGAGTCATTGTGTTCAGTTACACATTAAGAATTTAACTAACAAACATTTTGTAAGCTACTTCTGAGAAAAACCCAAGCAGAGACAGGTTTAACTAATGCCATCCTGCATCAGGAGGAAGGCTCAGGGTGGAAGCATCCCCCCCCTCCCAGAACATCCAGATCACTGGTTTCAGAGTTTCAGAGTTTCTAGATCCAGCAGCCATCAAACAGCCACATCGGAAAACTGGAAAAGTCCAAACTATCGAGGAGTCTCAGAGAACGACATGACACTTACAGTGTAGCATCCGGTGACCCAGGGTGCCCAGAGAATAGCTGGACCAAAAGCTCTCGGCCTCTGTTTTCATTCTCCCTGGAGACAGACAGGGCAATTCAGTTCCAGGAAGGTTTCCGGGCTGTGATGGTGGGCCAGAAAAAGCTCCAGGCTGAGTGCTTTTACATAACACTGGTAGAAACCAGCTCAAAATAGTACACGTTGAAAATGGGATTCATGGGCTCCTGTGGCTGAGACACCCACGGAGGGGGAAGCTGGTCTCTAGGACCCTCACACTGCTATGGCATAAACAGGGGCACCCTCCGTGCATGCCAGCACTTCCATGAGACCTGTCTGTCTGTAAAACTGTAGCTGCCTTGGGCCTGGGACGATGGCTCAGAACAGTAATCCTCAGCCTTCCTAATGCTGAGACCCTTTAACACAATTCCCCGCGTTGTGGTGACAATGAACCATAAATTATCTTGGTGCTTCTTCATAACTAATTTTCTACTGGTGCGGATCATCATATAAATGTCTGATATGCAGGATAGCTGATATGCTACCCGCAAAGGGGTCATGATCCACAGGTTGAGAACCACTGGCTTTGCGGTTCAAGTGCTGGCTGGGGAGGGTGTGAAGACTAGAACTCAGATCCCCAGAAACTGAGTTAAACGCCCGGAGGGCATGCCGACTGCCTGTAGTTCCAGCCTTGGAAGGCTGGCACAAGGGAGCTCCTTCTAAGCAGGTTAGCAGGATTCCAGAAAGCTTTCCCTCTCCTGTGATTAAACTTTATACCCTTTAGCAATCACTATTCATCTCCCCTTCCCAGGCTGTGGAAACCGCAGTCACTCCGGTTCCTGTCTCTGGGACTCTCTGACTCCAGGCATGTCATGTAAATGGCCTCCCACGCTGCGGTCTCTCCGACCCGTTGTCTTTAAGATCCGTCTTCTCCATATCTGGCATCAATATTCCCATCTTTTCATGACTGTGATGCATTCCATGGTGTAGGCCTATCACACCCTGATCGCTCGTGTGTGAGTATATGGATATTTGAGTTAAGTCTACTTCTTAGCTAATGAGAATCATGATGTGTGTTCGCATGTGTTCCCGTGTGTTTATGTGTTTATATGTTTCAGTGAGAGGGCTGGTTCCCAGGAACAGAAATGGTGGGTATATTTGTTTCTTCTGACTATTCTAACAAACTGCCTCAAACAGAGGGGCACAGACAGCAAAGATGGTCCTATGAGTCTGCGGAATCAGAGACCAGCCCAGTTGCCCTGGGTTAAATCATGGATGTGTGTAGGGCTGTGTCCCCTCCGGAGGCAGAATCAGGGTGTGGCCTCATCCAGCACCTTGGCACATGGAGCTGTTAGCCAGCTGTGGGCATCTCTCCTCTTTGGTCACGTCTTCTTCCTCCCTGCTGTTACAGAGACACTGATTTGACTGGACATACCAGGTAATCCAAAGCAATTGCCCACCTTGGAACTTCAGGCCAACATACCATGGCCCCGCTGTGTAGACTCCTTTGTGGTATGGAAGGTGACATACTCACATTTAGATCTGGGGTTGAGATGGGGACATCTTTGAGGGTGTCACTGTGTTAGATATGACATATGGGGTCATGTAATTGGTACATTTTTAAGTCCCAAACTGCTTCTCGAAGATGTGTGCACATCACACCACGAACCACAGGGTTTGGGCCAATGATCTGCGCCCTCACGACCTTGCCAGTGTCTGTGTTTGAATTTGGTGCAATCGGTAGGCATACTAGCTGATAGGAAGTAGGTTCTTGTTTCCCTAGAGACCAGTATCAAGCATCGTTCCACATGCCTGTGGACCATTGGTAGACCTCCTATGATGAAAGACAATGTAAGTTCTTTGCCTGTAGTCATTGGGTCATATTTTTTTTTGCCTTGCTTTTATGCTGCCAAGGACTAAATCCATAGTCTCCAGTCTGCTTAGCAAGTGTACCACAGCTCAACTGTACTCCCAAACCTTCATGTGTTTGCCTGTATGTGTGGTGTTTGCACACGATGTGTGTGCACCGTGGCTGCCAGAAGAGGGTGTCAGATCCCCTGGAACTGGAGTTACAGATGGTTGTGAACCACCATGTGGGTGCTGAGAATCAAACCCATGTTCTCTACAAGAGTAGCCAGTGCTCTTACCCACTGAGCCAATTCTCCAGCCCCATCATGTGTCTTTTTATTTTTTAACCATTTTGATTTGAATATATACACATATAAGCCATATCGGAACTTTATTAGATACATGGATTGAAAGGGGATTCCCCCTCTGGGTATGGTAGCTCATGTCTTCAATCCTAGAACTCAGGAGGTAGAGACAGGAGGATTACTGTGACTTTCCAGCCAGCCTGGTCTATAAAGTACATAATAATATTGCTCACTTTCTCACCTTTTGAAGCCCACATAGTCTTACATTTTGAGGAAGTCCAACTTATTCATGTTGACTTCTGCTGCTTAGATTTAAACCAACAAGGCCGCTGTCTGGACAAGATTCACAGGTGGGTGTTGTGCTGGGGATGCTGTAGTCTTAGCTCTTACACTTAGATGTTTAAGTGACCTGGAGTCCTATTCACTATATGGTGTGAAGTAGGTACCCAACTTTATTCTTTTATATATGTTCGTTTATATCAACTCCATTAGATGGCTCAGTGGTTAAGAGAGCTGGCTGCTCTTACAGAGGACCAGGTTCGGTTTCCACCACCCACGTGGTATCTCACAACAGTCTGTAACTTTAGCTACACACACACACACACACACACACACACACACACACAGAGAGAGAGAGAGAGAGAGAGAGAGAGAGAGAGAGCTCTTGTAAACTTCTGCTTATAAGCATATGGCCTTGCTTTGCCCTTATCTGGATTCCCTGCTGCTCTCCCGGTCCATGTGGCCGTCCTTATGCCACAACCACGCTGTCTTAACCAAGACCGGAACTTTACACTTTGAAACTTGCCTACACTGTTGTCATGCCCCTTTGCAATTCCATATGAACTTTAATATCACTTGATCAATCAGAATAAAGCTGTTAGGGACTTTGCCAGGGTCTTTTCTGAAACTGCAGGTTCATTACAGGAAGTGTCCACCTCAGTTGCAACCACTCTTCCAGTCCACAGGTGTAGGACGTCTTTTTGTGAGCATCTTTCTTTCAGCGATGTTTGCAGTTTCCAAAATACAAGAGACATGCTCTTCTTAAAAATGTCATTTCTCTGTCTTGTTTTTCTTTCCTTGTGCTGGTGTGAGTGGGGTTGTGTTTGGACTCCCTTCTTAGCTACTCACTGGTGATGGTGTCAGGGCTGTGTGTTTCTCCCTTCTCAGCTGCTCACTGGTGATGGTGTCAGGGCTGTGTGTGTTTCTCCCTTTGACTCCCTTCTCAGCTGCTCACTGGTGATGGTGTCAGGGCTGTGTGTTTCTCCCTTCTCAGCTGCTCACTGGTGATGGTGTCAGGGCGGCTGACTCTTGTGTGTTGATCTGTTATACAGTACAACCAAGACAATTTACGAGCTCCCATATTTGTTGTTCATTGCTTACAGCATCTGTCGGCGAGGTCACGCCATCCGCAGGGGGAAATGGTTGTTTTGCTTTTACAGTGTAGAAGCCTTTTATCTCTCTCTCTCTCTCAACTAGTGTGGCTATCTTCGCATCTCGGAAACAGTGAGTCCTAATTTGGGAAGGTTTTGTCTTAGCACAGTAAAATTTATCTACTGTTTTTCCTGTGGCTTTTGTTTCTTTTCTTTAAGAAACACATATTTAAGCATCTTAAGCTTCACCTGGTATTCCAACTATTGCCCCAGTCCCAGTCACAAGTGGCCTCATTCAAAGGGCACCATGAGCTTCTGTGAGATGGTCGACCAGGATGAGGCTGGACTTTGTGGTCATATATGAGTTTGGAGGTCTCTCTCACTCCCATAAGTAACCCCTCACCCATACTCTGTAAGAAAGCACAGTAAACTCAATAATCTCACCAAAATTAAATTTAAAAAAAGAAACCCATTTCTGTTCTGAAATCTTGGAAATGGCTCCATCGTTTCCCAAGCTTAGAGCATTTTGCATTCTCATTTAAATTTTCACATAGCTGGAGTTGGAAGTGACCAGAGGCGGGACCTGCAATGTTTTCATTTGTGCGTGGGGCCAACCATCCCTGTGCCTTTCATGGGTTCCCTGAGGTGCTCCTTGTGCAAGGCACACATCTCCCCATGTCACTCCCCACACCTATGCAGACCGGGTGCCACTGCTCCGCACACGTGACATCCTGGTGCTTGGTAGACTAGTCCCCACCGCTCCGCACACCCGCTCAACTGTCTCAGGATGCTCTTGCCCACTTTTCCTTCTAAAAAGCCCATCGTCCAGCAGCACTTTCATTATAAACAGCTGGGATCTGTTTGCAGCAGTGTGATATTCCATATTACAGAGGAATCTGAGGACGGTGCTTTTACATAACACTTTGATGACATTGCCTACAGCATTTTAAAGGTAAATGTTTAATTTTCTCCACAAAATTTCTATACATCATCACTTAGATGTATTTCTGACCTTACAAAACCTTCAAGGTCCATTTACAAAAATATACATCACACTTTACTTTCCTTCCTGATGTATGAAGTTGACATTTTCCCTCTTTTCTTTTGGCTGTCCATGTGCCTGAGAAATACGTATTGTGAGTCCCCAAGAGCCATATATTATTCCAGAGACAAAGATGGCACAGTGTCCTAAGTGGCCCTAGGCCTGGACCCTGGAACTGACACTCTCCTCGTGACAGGGGACAAGAGACAAGTGAATATATGGTGTTTACCTGGCTGTGGCAAGTGTCTCATGGAGGTGAGGGAACAGGGCATGGTGGTGAGGTGTGTGTTTCATAGAGGGTCACCCTGCTGAGCCCTAAGGAAGCAAGAGAGTGTGAGAGTAGGTTCTCCAGGCTCAGACCCTCCAGAGGATGAGGAGTACAGAGAGGAAGGTGCCGAACACACCGTCTAAGACCAACCTTGCAGCTTTGCAGGGTCAGCTCTCCCTTTTCTCGATTATTCAGACAACTTTTAGGATTGGATTCTCTCTTCCCACCACGTGGACTTCAGAGATGGAACTCAACCCCAGCCTTGGCAGTTAGCACCTTTACCCCCTGAGCCTTCTCACCAGGCCCTGGCCCCTGCCTGTGTATGACCGTGGTCACCTCTGCTGCTCGGTTTCCTGCTGTCCTCCAGGCATCTCTTGCTGGAGCATCTTGGGTGTTGTCTGTTGTTTTTATATGTACGCTGTAAGAAGTAAAATACACATCCATGTGTCCGCATGTCTATGTGGAGGCCAGAAGACAGCCTTGACTGTCCTTCCTCAGTTGCTGTGTACCGGGGGTTTTGAGGCGGGATCTTTCACTGGCCTCAGAGTGAAATTGAGCCAGACTAGCCGGACAGCAAGCCCCAGGGCTCTGCCTATCTCTACCTCCCCAGAGCTAGGATTCCAGGTGCTTGCCTCCAGCCCAGCCTTTTCCTGTGTGTCCTGGACTTAGTCCCCCATGCCTAGCCCAGCCTTCTGTGTGTTCTGTATGTTCTGGACTTAGTCCCCCATGCCTAGCCCAGCCTTCTCCTGTGTGTTCTGTATGTTCTGGACTTAGTCCCCCATGCTTGCACGGTGATCACTTTACTGATTGTGCCATCTGCCCAACCTCGAGAGCATCTTGCTTATACATGAGTGTAAGCACACTCACTCTCCCTCCATAAATGTGTGCACACTCTCCCTTGTCCTCCATACATGTGTGTGCACACTCTCACTTATCCTCCATACATGTGTGTGTGCACACTCTCTCCCGTCCTCCATCTATGTGTGCACACTCTCCCTTGTCCTCCATTCATATGTGTGTGCACACTATCTCTCATCCTTCATGCATGTGTGTGCACACTCTCACTTATCTTCCATACATGTGTGCACACTATCCCTCATTCTCCATACATGTGTGTGCATACCCTTGTCCTCCATACATGTGTGCACACTCTCTTCCGTCCTCCATACATGTGTGTGCATACTCTCAGTTATCCTCCATACATGTGTGCACACTCTCCCTTGTCCTCCATTCATATGTGTGTGCACACTATCTCTCATCCTTCATGCATGTGTGTGCACACTCTCACTTATCCTCCATACATGTGTGCACACTATCCCTCATTCTCCATACATGTGTGTGCATACCCTTGTCCTCCATACATGTGTGCACACTCTCTTCCGTCCTCCATACATGTGTGTGCATACTCTCAGTTATCCTCCATACATGTGTGCACACTCTCCCTTGTCCTCCATTCATATGTGTGTGTATACTCTCCCTCATCCTTCATATATGTGTGTGCACACTCTCACTTATCCTCCATACATGTGTGCACACTCTCTTCCATCCTCCATACATGTGTGTGCACACTCTAACTTATCCTCCATGCATGTGGGCACACTACTCTTATTCTCCATAAATGTGTGCACACCCTTGTCCTTAGTATAAGCAAGCCTCCTCCCCAACAGCAGCAGGTGTTTGCCCAGTACCTGAACCAATACTGATCAACCTGGGCTTATTAGCCACACTCAAGAATGAATCTCCCAATGCAGAATAAAGTCTTCCAGTCCAACAGAAACGCCCCTCATTCTATCCACCAAGCCTACCATTCCCCTGTGCTCCTTTGCCACCATGAAGGGCCACCCCTTGTCCAGTGAACCACTGCCTTGTCCTTCTCAGGTCCAGGACCTTACGCATAGGACTTGGGTACAACTCTTTCCATCACTGGTACCCACACAGGGTCAGCACACTGAGTGCCTGAGAATATTAAGGAGTGCTCACCCAGATTCAACATCATTGAGAGGCACCATGTGTTTATCTTAGGTTCAGAGACTACAGGATAAGCCTCTTGCATCAAATGGGGCTTGGGAGAATCCAATCAGCAGGAGATTGGTAGATAAGTGACTTAAGCTTCTCAAATCCCTTGACTATAGGAGACTTAGGTTCATATGCAAAGCCAGAATAAAGAGAGAAATGAGCCTGTGTCCTCATCAGCCAGCAGCATGGCTCCCCCACCTTCGGGGCCACCAGGAAGCCAGAGCCAGCCATTGTGCGGGCAGAACTGGAGACCTCTGGCTTCCATCTCCAGGACAAGGTCACTCTCGTTCACACAGCTCACCACGATGTCGCCACAAAGAAGTTACTGCTGACTCCATGGTACCTTCAACGCTCTCTCTCTGCAAAGTACCATGGTTGCTTCTACACTTTCTCTCTTAGTTTTTTTGTTTTGTTTTTTGTTGTTTGTTTGCATCAAAATCCCAGGAAGATCTGAATGCTTCAGGTGGTCAGTGTATCCCCAGTGGCTGTTTCCAATCTCCCTCCCTCCCCCTTCTCTCTTTTGTGTTCTCTCACTCTCTCTGTCTCTCTTCCATATGTCTCTCTATCCCCGCTCTCCTCTTTCCTCTCTCTCTTCTATCTTTCTGTCTCTCCTTCTCCCTCCTCCTCTTTCTCTCATCTGCTCTACTCCACCCTCCACTCTCCTACCCTGAGCCATTCCATTCTGCCTGCTACCCCAAACTAACTAAACCTAGGAGACCAACCTGATTGGTTGGATTGGATTTGACTCTTTGGGTGTCACTGCTGGGTGCCTCATTACCCTGATTCTTTTGTGTACCGCACAGAATCCTGCATACTCAGGGCAAGCTCGGGGTTTTTTTTTTGTCACACTGCTGGGCTGTATGCTTCCCTCAGAGCGACACCTACCTGGCTCCCGGCTTGAGATGTTAGTGGTCAGTGATCATGACCTCCACCGTCACACTCCAGAGCCGGAGAGATGTTGCTGTCCTGTTGTCCCCTTTCTCTGTACCTTGGCTGGAATAATTCCCTAGAAAGAGACTTCCAGTCCACAAAGCGATAGCAGAAAACAAGAGCCTGGTTTCTCCATGCTGATGAGAGGCTGACCTGGTAAAGGTGATGAATCTCCACGCTGGTGACAGGCTCAGCTGATAAATGTGGTTGCTGCCCCAGCTGGGATGATCTGAGCTGGATCTCTGGAACCCATGTTCAGGTGGGAGGAGAGAAAATAACTCCTGTTTGCTATGCTGGGGCACACTCTCGATAGTGACTAAGATTATAAGTATAAATAAATAAAATTAATTTGGGGAGTGTCTATAAAGACAACAAAGAACTTCCAAGTAAAGCCCTGGGGAGGCTGAGGCATAACAATCTACTTTCTAGGACCCAGGGCTGCATAGCAAGACCCTTCCCAGCAAAGTTTAAGAAAAATGGTCAGTTTTCTTCTTCTATATAGCTTGGCTCTCTAACTTTCCCTAGGGTGTCTGAGTTCCGGTGGGCTTGCTTCCCAGCCTGCTTTCTTTTTCTTTTGTCCTTTGGGTCACTGTGAACTTGTGACTCTGAACGCCTCTCATATCTTCAGCTGGTTGCTGCTGCTGGTGTGGATGGATGGCAGTGCCCAGGCCTGGCCGGTGTGAGCTCTCCCAGCTGGCTTTGCGGCTTTGTCCATGGTCACAACAAGTGGTCCTTATCATTACTCTCTGACCCTGGTAGCTGGGAGAGTCCTTTCTTCTGCTCCTGTCTGACAAGGACTGGGGCCGATGATGTTTGGCCCTACCTCAAGTCTGCAGCTGGCAGCAGCTGCAGCTGATGACCCATAGTCCTCCTGTGATAGGCAGAGACCACAGGCTGTGGGCTGGGAGTGTGCCCTGCTTCCAAGGGTCATTTCTGGTGTGGGACAATGGTCTGTATCCTGTCAATTATATTTTAAATAAACTCTGATTGGCCAGTAGCCAGGCAGGAAGTAGAGGCAGGGTAACTAGAACAGGAGAATTCTGGAAATAGGAAAGCTTTGTCTGCAGTCCTGATCCAGGCGTAGAACAAACAAGATGTGACTGCCCCGCCAAAAAGGTGCCAAGCCACATGGCTAACATAGACAAGAACAATGGCCTAATACAAGTTATAAGAGTTAATAAGAAGCCTGGGCTAATGGGCCAATCAGTTTATAACTAATGTAGACCTCTGTGTGATTTCTTTGGGACTTAGCAAATGCAGGAACCGGGCAGAACAGAAACCCCATGAACACATTTCCTCTTCTCTAGTGGATAGTGGGTATTCACGGATAGTATTATTTACACTGTATGTGTGTGAGGGTGCACACGTGTGTATTAAGACTTCTGCACTGGCCTGACAATGGGGTATATTCCTCAGCTGTAGCCACTAAGAGCACCTTCTGTGCACATTCACTATGTTCCCTTTTAAAAGGGCCCTGCCCACCTCCCATCTATCTCTGTCTGCCTGTCTGTCTATACCCCACTTCTCTTTTCTTCTGCTGTCTCTGTCCCTAGAGACCAGTCCCCCCTTTCCCTCATTTTACGTTCCATTTCTCCTAATGAAAACCCTTCCATGTGAATTCTGTCTCACGGTGGCATCTTTCTCTCACAAGTTACTTTTCAAAATTACAGCAGGTCCCAGGGATTGAACTTAGGCCACTGGGCTTGGCAGCAGTGGACTTAACCTGACAAACCTTCTCATTTGGCCCTGCTTAAGGAATTTTTAATAAGACACATCGTAGTCTGTATGGATAATTTTTATTTGCCCTAAGAGACATGCAGTATTTATCAAGCTCTCTAGATACACAGTTGTCCTACAGTGAAAGCCCTGTTTACACCATGGGACATCAACATGCAGCCTGGGATGCACATAGAAATCCCTTACAAAGATGGTGTCACCACTAAAGGCACCATGCAGGAAAATATGAACACTGTCAGCTTTCCTGAGAGTATGAGTCTGTCTGTCTGTCTCTCCATCTATTTACAGACATAAATACACACATCATTTTAATCCTATACCATGTCCCATCATGTCTGTCTCCACACACAGCCTTGCAGTTCACACTGACACCCTGGATGCTGCTTCAGAGATGTGGAAAGTCCCCTCCCCACATCTTTTCCAGCCGAAGAAACCCTGCTGTAGGAGGCACCAAGTTGTTCAATGGATGCTGGGCTGGATGTGGCCAGTCTTTATCTGGTCCCCAGGTATGGATGTTTGATTTGGGATTCCACTCAGTATGCTATGAGTATGTTTTATTACTATTGGTTAATGAAGAAGTTGCTTTGACCTATGGCAGGGCAGAATAGAGCTAGGCAGGGAAAACCAAACTGAATACAGGGAGAAAGAAGGCAGAGTCAAGAAGATGTCATGTAGCTGCCAAAGGAGAAAGTCTCTGGAAACCTTACTGACAGGGCATAGCTTCTTGATGATACATAGGTTAATAGAAATGGGTTAATTTAAGATATATGTGCTAGGTAGGATATACCTAAGCCATTGGCCAATCAGTGTTTTAATTAATAGTTTCTATGTGCTTATTTGGGGTCTGGGCAGCCGGGAAACCAAAGCAGAGTCTCCATTTACAGATGTTAATGGATTCTGTTCCTCTTTTTTACACAATACAGTGTGACTTGGGGTGCATCAGTCCCCCAGGCCCACCTGTCAGGAACTGGAGAGCACAGAGCTGGGAGGTGGGGGCTATGGCAGGCGATCAGGTGACGAGCTCATGGATGGGTTTGCTGCTGCAGTGAGAGGTCTCAGGGCACGGGCTTGCTCCCCCCTCCCCTCTGTCGCAGGAAGGCAGCCTCTGCTTTGTCCTTCGGGCTATGAAGTGGGGACACAGAGAGATAAAGCTCTCACCAGAGTTCTGGACCTGCTGGGAACTGACCTGTTTTTGCTCCTCAAAGGCTGGACAACAGGATGTTTGACATAGGGTGTGGTTACCAGGTAATTACTCTTGTTTGTTCCTTGCGTCATGGGAGGGAAGGCTTTGCCCTCCCTTTTTGATTGGGCTCTACAAGGACTATGAGTGATAGACTTCAGGCAGGTACAGTCTCCACTGGAAGCCCTCCTGACTCTGTTTTCTGTCTATGGTCTCTTTCTTTCTTAATCCTCATTTCCCTTGCCAGCCTGTTGCCAATGGGGCCAGTATCAGCTCATCTGCAGGGAGCAAGCCTTCCGGTGCAACCCAAACCTTACCTGGCAGACAACATATGAAAACTCAAGCTCTCTGGGGATTTCCACCCTCCTCTCCTCCAAGCAATGTGGGAATGAACCTTGGGACATCCCAGAGTAAGGTTCATATTACTGAGCTCCTGATCTGGTCATCCACGTGTTTGGGATGAAGGTGTTGGTTCTTCTAGAGTGGTCCCCCACCCAAGGCTTACTAGCCACCTTGCAGGATCAGTAGCCCTGAGCATCTTCACCCAGAGAGGCTCTTGTATGTGCCACACTGTTGACTGAGGTTTTCTGTCCTGCCCAGTTCCCGCAGTCGTTAAGTACCAAAGAAATCACACAGAGGTCTACATTAATCATAAACTGATTGGCCCATTAGTTCAGGCTTCTTATTAACCCTTAAAACTTATTTAGCCCATTATTCTTATGTGTGTTAGCCACATGGCTCAGTACCTTTTTCAGTGGTGTAGCGACATCTTGCTTCTTCTTTGTCTGGACAGGACTGTGGAGGAAGCTTCCCTCTTCCCAGAATTCTCCTGTTCTCATTGACCTGCCTCTACTTCCTGTCCGGTTGTCCCGCCTATACTTCCTGACTGACTACTGGCCAATCAGTGTTTGTTTAAAACATAATTGACAGAATATAGACAATTGTTCCACACCACCACACCTCAGTGAATGTCTAGACATACAGAAGTTGATCTGAAGACTTTTTCAGCTTCAGAAATGTTATTCTTCTGCTAGCAGAGGAAGCCCATGTCAAGAAAGTGTAGTAATAGGCACAGAGGGCTGTGTCTCACCGCAGCTAGCTTATACCCCAAATAGCCACACAGAAATTGTATTAATTAAATTACTACCTGGTCCATTAGTTGTAGCCTTTTATTGGCTAACTCTTACATATTATTTTAACCCATTTCTAATAGTCTGTAAGTTACCACGAGGTAGTGGTCTTACCAGGAAGATTCTAATCTATGTCCATCTCGGGCTGGAGAAGCATGGCGTCTGCCACACTTCCTTTCTTCCCAGAACTCTGTTTTGTCTACTCTGCCCACCTAAGGGCTTCCCTATCAAAAGGCCAAGGCAGTTTCTTTATTCAATCAATGAAAGCAACAGAAATACAGAAGGACCCTCCTACACCAAGAAAGTAGCCTTGTGAGTCATGAATCTGCTCAAATGCCCTTTGAGCGGCGTATTCTGTCTCTGGATGCACTGGTTGCTGGTATTTGCAAGGCTTTTTGGTGTTGCTAGGTGAAGCTCACACAGGCCCATACTCTGCAGCTCCCCCTGCCACTGCTGCTGTCCGTCTTGCTTGTTTAGTCAAGTTAAAGAGAGTGGGAAGGCACCTGCCTGCCCAGTCCCACTCCCCTACTGCTAAGGAGTTTCTGTCCACAGGTGACACTGCCTTGGCTAGCTACAGAATAAAATTTGCAGCGACACTATGAGTTTCATCTCTGCTCTCACAAATGATTGTGACAACCGGCGGCTTGGAGCTGAGATTTCGCACTGAGAGTTTGGACACCTGCTGGTTTTCTTGGAGCTTCTCAAATCCTTCACACATCACTTTCGGTTTCCCATTTGGATGCCTTTTGCATCCCAGTCAGGTCTGTCACAGACTAAACAGTAGATGAAGAAGAGGTGTACAGTGTGTTTCGTAGGGTGACTCACCTGACCAGAATGTGTTTCCAAAGTGTGTTTAGCACCCCATCCTGGCCTACTCCAGCTGCTCTGGCACTCCATGGCACACTGGCAAGCTGGCAGCCTCTTGCAGGACAGTTGTGTTTACTGGATCTGTGGGATTCTCCTGAGACAGAGCCTGCATGTAGAGAGAAGAGAAAATATATCAGTCACCACAGGGCTTCCACGGGCCATTTCCAGACTGCAAACCCTTGGCGACCAGATACGACTGAGGGCAGTCCAGGGAACCTATGGTGCAACCCCCAGATTGAGGCAGGAAAGCCCCTAGAATGCAGAGAAGGACATGAATCCTGCAGTCCTGAGGCCAGAGAACCTGAAGGTTCGGTGTCTGGGGTGCGGGGCCAGTATTTCCCAGCTTGGAGTGAAGAGGCCAGCTTGATTTCTGCATCCATCTTCTCTGGTCCCTCTGGCCTGGATGGTGCCTCCCACGTGGAAGGTGGGTCTTCTGCAGCTGGGCCACTCAGCCTCCTCTGGAAACATCCTCAGAGACACACTTGGAAAAAATGCTTTTCGAGACACACCTGGAAATAATGCTTTTCGAGGGGTCTCTCTGACCCCTCCCTGTTTTGTTTGTGAAACTGGTTCTCACTCAGTAGACCGGGTTGGCCTCAGACTCACAGAATATCCTGCTGCCTCTGCTCTGGGCTGCTGGAACTGCAGGTGTTTCTCCTTCATCCTGGTTGCTGCCTAAAATTAGTCCTCTTCAGGGGCCCTTTCCAGTTATGATGCTCTTGATCATACGATGCAAGGTGACTTAGCAGGGCATGACTTAGTAAGGGAGAAGAATGTCCCCATCATCCCAGGGAGAGGTGTCCCAGGGGACAGGGAGGCAGCTCTGGGATGGAGTCCTAGTCACCTCCATCCTGCATCTGACTTGGAGCCAAGTAAAGTGGTGGTTTGCCCAAGGTCCCTCAGCTCTGAGTCTCAGTTGACTGGTAGTGTCCCTGCTGAGACCCAGATCCTTGTCAGCCCCACAGCTCTTCCACTGCTGGGACAGGCTCTAGGATCCTCGTTAGCACACAAAAGAGGCTGGTTCCAATTTTCTTGGGAAAGGAGAGACCCTCACAGGAAAGACACTTGGTATAGTCTCACACCCTCCAGAGGGAGGTTTCCCCAGCTAGAACCCTTACAAGCCTCAGTGGTATTCACTAGAGCAGAGGTTCTCAACCTTCCTAATGCTGCGACCCTTTAGCACAGTTCCTCATGTTGTGGTGACCCCAACCATAACATTATTTTGTTGCTACTTCATAACTGTAATTTTGCTAATATTGTGAATCATAATGTAGATATCTGTATTTTCCAGTGGTCTTAGGTAATCCCTGTGAAAGGGTTGTTTGACACCCCCCTCCCCCAAAGTGAGTCGTGACCCACAGGTTGAGAATCACTGCTCTAGAGAAACCAAAACAATGGGAGGGGGTGGATGCGTGCATGTTGGTGGGGAAAATGACTTCAAGACATTGGTCCATGTGATTACAAAGCCGGCCAAGCTACCTGGCAGGCTGGAGGCAAGCACACACTCACTGGAATCAGAAGGTCACCTACAGTGGATTTTATTTTCTAGAAGGACCCCCGTTTTCCCCCTAAGGCCTTCCCACATTATTGGATAACACTCACCCACATCTTGGTCATTTGCTGCGCTCTGAGCCCACTCATTTGAGAGTCAAGCCCATTCACAGACCATCTAGAAATGTGCTGGTCAAATTTCTGGGTCCTGAGGCTCAGCTAAGTCATCAGACAGAACTGGCCACCAGAGGGGCTCTCTCCCCTGATACCCTTTGTCTCCTGGAGCATGTGACTGAGGGGAAGAAAATTAAGCAATAGCCCGAACCAGGCCTGAGGGGCCTGAGTGACACTATGAGACCACTCTGCCTAGCAAAGCCAGTGGCCTACCTCTTGTCCACCTGTCCATCTCAGGTCAGCAGCTTGACGTGTTCAGAGTCCCCTGGAAGTCATGGGGGGGTAGCTTAGCTGTTGCTTCCCAGTGTTCACCTTCTACCACACTGGGTAGAGGTCCTGGGAGGGTTCCAGAGGGGCTGTCACCTTCCTCGGGGGATGCTTGGCATTTACCAGGTCTCTGCTAGTCTCTCTAAAAGTCACCTGGTTATCCAGGCTCCATGTCCCGTGTGCAGACCCACAGTGAGAACAAGCAGAGACTGCTTGTTCATTTTCCAGCCAGTCAGACGTGAATAACCACACAGAAGCCATATTAATTACAACACCATTTGACCTATTAGCTCAGGCCTCTTACTAACTCTTACATCTTAAATTAACCCATGTCTGTTAATCTGTGTATCACCACGAGGCTGTGGCTTACTGGTAAAGGTTCCAGGGGAGTGTCTGTCTCCTTCGGCAGTTACATGACGTCTCCCTGAATTTCTCTAAAAGTCACCTGGCTAGCCAGGCTCCATTTCCCATGAACAGATCTACAATGAGTTGTATGGGACCTGCGCTCAGCGTGTGCAGCAATCCATTGTGACTTAGTGGGCCAAAATGAGGATGTCCACTCTGGAATTTGAACAACTTCCCAACGGGTCCTGGGTTTTTGCAACCTTTGCACAGAAGATCAGCTCTACTAGCCGGGAAATTGATGAGCTTGAAGGTGAATTTTAAATATAGCTTGCAGATGCGTATGCTGACAAAAACTAGCAAATGCATGCTTTGCGTTGCTTGGGTTTGATTTAGTGCAAGGACTCCACCTGGGAAACTCCCCATAGGCGGCCGTGTGTGACAGCTGCCTAGGCTGCCCAGCAGCTTGCCTGAACTGCCCTTAGTCTTTGACTTGGGGCTCGGGTCCCCACCTTCTCACTCACCTATGTGGCTCTCCTTGAGCAGATGAAGCTAGCAGGGTTGGCCCTTTCTGGAGAGAAAGAGCACAGGTACACCTGGTTGGCTACCACGTCTCCAGAGCACAGTCTGCTGTGGGGCTCGGCACCCCTCGTCTCTGTGTGGCTATCAGACCCTTATTCGATCAATATTTGCCAAGAATGGAGGAGCTTTTAGTGTCTCTCGAGCCTAACAAGACTGAAAGATAGCTAGATATTCTGTAGCTATTCTTTCTGCTCCGTCCTCAGAACTCTTGAGTGCACCCTTGAGGACAACAGCCTGGGAGGTCAGACTCAGTCTAAACCCATGGGCAGGAAGGTCCTGGAAGGGGTAGAAGAGAGCCCTGAGTCTGTCTGCTGTCAATGCCAACACCACAGAGAAGGGCTTTCGTGGGTCCTGTGAGCAGTGATCCTGACTCACCTAGGGTGACTTTGTATGTGACATGGCTGCCTTTAAAAAGTGTGTCAAGCATTTACCGAACCTGCTTCACAGGGGTGACAGAAGGGCCTTCAGGCCTCTTGGTCTTCCCGGGTTGTCTCCGGTACTCTAGGCTGCAATGTGCCATCCCTACCTGTGTTTCCCAGAATTCCCTTCCTTGTGTCTTCTCCCTTTGGGCTTCCCAGCAGAACTGTGGTTCACCTGCTCCCAGAATCCTTTCTGAGACTCAGACTTTGACAACCTGCATTCGATGGTACCCTAAAGTTAGCAAATAGGTACCCATGAGTATGAACCTTGGAAGGTGACAAGGACAGGCTTAAGGTGACTGCCAGTTCTGCTCAGCAACATCCAGGATGGGGAACAGCATCCACTGAGACCCCACACATGCTGGGCTCTGAGTCTACCTCCGCAGAGAAGCTTACTAGGACTTCAAGTCCAAGACCTCCCAGATTGCTCCTCTGCCTCCTTGAGAAAAGCGACTCCCGCCCTGTCCCTCCGGCAGTGTCCCTTGTCCCTGAACACTGTCATCCATCACCTTCATCGCTGCAGATCCCTGAACTGGGCCCTGCGCAGACATTGGCTTTATTGTTTGCCTGAAGGCTGGCCTTCGTGGGGCCTGACAAGCCAAGGTGACTTTGGTTGGCAACAATTTAATCATATCACACAGCCTCCCTCTGCCCTTGCTTCATCTGAATGGAGAAAGAGGGAGGTTACTGTTCTCAGATCTCCCAGCCCCCTCTGCACCCCATTGCTAAGCCCACTACCTTCCGAAGGCTTTTGGAAACATTCCCTTCAATCTGAGAAGCATTCAGGAGGGAAAGAAAACAAGGCTGTTGGGCTGGGACCTCAGTTAACAGAGCAGATCTGGTGACAGCTTCCGGAATTTGGAAAGCAGCGCCTTAGAGAAAGCCAGGTGTAGGCTTGGAATAAAGGGTTAGAGGTGTGGCCTGCCAAGTGGGGCTGGCGTGTGGGCCTCCCATAGCCAGGTTTCTACAGAGTTGGCCCCAGCCTGCTCATGGTTGTTCACATGCATGGCGCTACCCATCCCGAGCCTTGGCGCCTGAGTGTGCTACTCATGGTTGGAGCCTCTGGTGCATTTGCCCTGGTGACATGCCGGGGAGAGAGGTGCCAGCGCTGCATTATAAAGTTTTGGAGCAACAGTGAACAGTCCACGTGGGGCCGACCAGGGTGAGCATTCCCTCTCTCACAGACCACGGGCTGGGGATGCCAAGGTCTTCTCTCCCTTCGGAGATACTCGGTCTTTGCCATCAGCAAGATCCAGATGGGCCTCGACCTTGGACATCTCCACAAATCTGTCCCTAGGTAGAAGTCAGTTCAGCACCCTTAGCCTAACTGTCACCCATGCTTGGGCATTCAGTCCACAGCAGAATCTTGGGGAATTCCCCGTGAGCCCATGGCTGGCTGGGAGCCACAGCCTGATGCCTAGAATTTAACAAATGCTGTATCCATTTTTAATCCATTATATATCTAATTATTTGAACTATTGTAAAACTCTAAATAGGAAAAATATCCTACATAATATATATTTTACATATATAGCAAGATGGCTAATACTTAAAATTATATTTCAATATAAGTACTATTCTCCTATTAGCAGGTATAAATTGTGTGAGATGCTATACAAAAAAGAATATGTCACCATTTTACATATGAGGGGTAATATCTGTTCTATATTTTAACATCATAAAACTACAAGAAAGCAAAGCCTAGCAAATCACCAATAAGACATAAGAATTATATATGTGTGTCTGTGTATATTGAACACTTGTATGCATGAAATATACCTGACTATAAGTACATAGATAGAAATAACAATAAGGGATCTAAGTAAAGAAAATACAGTTTAAGTGTGGGAGCCGGTAAGAAGAAGCCCTCTGTAGCCTTTGCCCCAGCTCCCGACTCCAGGTTCCAGCCCTGCTCGAGTGTCCATCCTGGTCCACAGTCGAGTAGTGATGCCTTTTCACATTTTGCCAGTTGGCTTCGGAAAGATTTAAGCATGAAATGATTAGAGCTAACATTTCTCAAAGGAAGTTATTATCTCATAAGGAAAACAGAGATAAGGGATATGAAAGATCTCAACAATCCACTGGAAGATGCAGGTCTTGCTAATATGCCGGAACTGTCTCCAGACCTAGCTCCAGAAAAGGCCAGAAGCAAAACGAAGTCAGAGAAAATGGTTATGAGTGACAAACGGAAGGCCCTCCTCCAAAAATACAAGGGGAAAAAAAAAGCTGCTTCAAAAATGAAAGAACAAAGAGAGAAACCAAAAGAAGGCGTGTTTAAGGTGGGGCTCCACAGAGCTGCTCCACCTGTCTTTCTCTTCTCAGAACTGAGGGCTGTAAAACCTGAGCCTGAAAAGATTGATAATGGGAATATTCTTCAGGGAACACAATCAGCTCCAAAACTAACTTCTAAAACGAAAATATTGGACAAAGGGGAAAAAAATCTGTGCAGCCCACAGCATCCTCAGGGAAAGTGAGCAGATCTGCAGCTACTCACAGGACAGAGCAGATGGCCCAGTCCCCCTGCCCCGAGAGAGCCATTCCCAAGAGTTGCTGATGACAGTAGACCCAAAAGGGTGGTGCCAAGCAGAGAAGACCTGCCAAAAACATGGAAGACAGTCCTGACAAGGATGTAGTGACCTATGACGATGTGTATGTCAACTTCACCCGGGAAGAGTGGGCTTCGCTGCATCCTTCCCAACAGAAGCTCTACGAAGCTGTGATGCTGGAGACCTGTGAGACCCTCACTCCTGTAGGCTACAAACGGGAAGATGAGGATGTTGAGAACATTGCCAGAGATCCAGAAAACATGAAAGAAGGATGGTCCTGATTTCATCTTACCTCAGCCCTGATCACCCAAAAGAAATACATGACTGACAGCATCCAAAACTAACTTAGACATGTTTCTTAAAGATGTCTCCAAGCCCAAATAACCGCAAAATGAGAGAAGACTACAAAAAAAAAAAAAACCCATCAGGAGAAACTGACAATGCATTTCTTTAAAGGTTGTTTGGCCGCTTGACCAAAGCCCCGAGACTGAATTTATCTCCAAAGTCATAAATGAGTTGGAACGCAGGCCCCCAAGGACACTTGTCATGTGACACTTGAATTTATACCTACTGTAAAGAGAGAAGAACCTAGCATGGAAGACAAAGGCAGGATAGAGGAGGCGTTAAGAATGTTTTA
>JAQHUG010000212.1:2055921-2119551 GCA_028555095.1 Dicrostonyx torquatus | reverse complement strand
GCAGGTGCAGGGCTTGTGGGGCAGGTGCAGGGGAGCAGGTGCAGGGCTGTGGGGCAGGTGCAGGGTGTGGGGGCAGGTGCAGGGCTGTGTGGGGCAGGTGCAGGGCTGTGTGGGGCAGGTACAGGATTGTGTGGGGGCAGGTGCAGGGCTGTGTGGGGCAGGTGCAGGGCTGTGTGTGGTGGAAGTAGGAGGTGTGTGTAGTGGAAATGGGGCCTACATGGCAGAGATTGGGTGTATGTGGTGAAGATGGAGGTAGTATGTGGTGGAGATGGGGCATGACTGGTAGAGGTGAGGTCTGTGTGATAGAGATGGGATATATGTGGTGAAGATGGGGTGCCATGCATGATAGAGATTGGGGGCATTAACAATAGAGGTGAGGTATCTTTAGTGGGAATCAGGGCTGTGTAGTAGAGATAGGGGCTGTGTGCCAGAGAAATGGGAACGGTGACAGAGACGGGATCTGTGTGGCAGGAAAAGGGTCTGTGTGGTGGAGGTGGGGCGTGCACAGCAAAGATGGGGAATTGGTGGAGAAGACATGCAGCGCAAACAGGGAGATGCGGAGATGCGGAGATGCGGTTGTGCATGGGGAGTTAGAGGGACCCTCTTGTGGTCAGGCCTGAGGTCATCTTCAAAGGGGATTCTCAGGACTGAATATGGGACAGCCCTAGGCTAGCCTAGGTGCTTAACCAATGGGCGCTCACACCTCCTGCCTCTACCAGGTCATTGCTCCCCATGGTTTCCCGGTGGAGCACCAAGATGTCCTCATTTGGATCAGCTGAGGAAAGATGTACTCATAGGGATGAACACCTTTCTAAAGATGGCATGCCACAGTCATCTGACTCAGGTCACCTCACAAGCTCACACGAAGGAACAGAGTCGGGGGCAGGGTGGAGCTGATATGCCCGATTTAAATTTAAGACTTGTCAATGATTTCACTTTTTAACATGACTCAATGACAAATCTGACTGGGGCTGCTCACACCCTTCGGGAGGGGTTGTCCCAATTCCTTCTAAGGTTGAGGACTCAATTGTGTTCAAGGCTCAAGGTGGACAGAAAGTCAGGAAAGTCTGGGCTCAGAATGTGCGGCTTCCCAGACTTCCTGGTCTCTCCTGTGCAGACACACATACCCCTGGTGCCCAGAAAGCCCTCAGCATTCACGTTACTCTTGCCAGCTCCCTGAGAGCCGCAGAGACCAGCCTGGGCCAGCTGGGCAGGGACCCTACCCTGCGGCCTCACTTTAGTCTTCATCTCCCGAGAGCCTTTTCTTCTGGTTGTCCTTAGAGTCAGTGTTTCAGTATGGCACCGCCCTCTTTGGAGCTGCCTGCATCTTTTCCCTGGTTTTTACCATGTTCCAAGACACATCTATCTGGGGAGAGACTGACCAGCCCACCAGCCCGTTCAGTAGAAAAACCATGGATGCTGTGACAGGACCCCAGCACCTGGGCAGCAGAAATGAGCTCTTCCCAATGCTTGAGGACAGAGGTCTGGGTGTAAAGTGTTCACAGGGGACCTCTACTTTGCACTTCTGGGAGCTACACTTGTCTCCTGTGACTCCTGATGGTCAACCTTTAGAATCCTTGGCTTGTGGTTGAGACCAGTTACTACAGCTGAAGGGTCACATTTTCCTGAGCCCTGTCTCCACCTTATCTGGCATCTGACTGTGTCCAAATTCACCAGTTTATTAGGTTAGCACCACCTTAGGGGCCCTATGGCTCAGTTTTCACCTCCTCAAGACCTTGTTTACAAATAGTCAGATTTGCTATTGAAGTGGGTGCTTCCACACATTTGGGGGTCTTGCACCATGCACACTTCCTTCTCCCCTCAATGCTGTAGTCTTCTCAGCAACACCCTAGTAGGAAGAAGTATCCAGAATATCCACCAGTCAGGTGGATCCACCTTCCCACACAGAACCATCCCAAGATCGGGGAGACCCTGTCAATGTCTGTGCATGCTCATGTGGCCCGTGCCTGACCCCTTCCTCCCTAGGAAAGCTTGGCTGGGAATTCTGTCTGTCTACTTAGAAAATATTTGTCCCCTAACCTAGTTTCAATTTTGAAACAATGACTACAGTGTGGGGCCTTGAAGCAGAGGAGTGTGGCATCTGGGTCACTGGCCAGAGCAAACAGGATGCAGGATGTGAAAACCAGGCCGGCAGAGCCCACCACTGTACTGGCTGGTTTTCACTGTCAACTCGACACAACCTAGAATCATCTTGGGATGAGAGTCCTAATGAGAAATTATCTAGATTGGGTTGGCCTTTGAGTTGGTTCATTGGTGTAGGAGGTCCTTCTGTATGTGTGTTGCTTTCCTTGGTTGAATAAAGAAAGTGTCTTGGTCTTTTGATAGGGCAGAAGTTAGATAGGCGGGGGGAAAAGAGAACTGAAGACTGGGAGGAAGATTCAGGGAGAGAGCCACCATGGAGTCACCAGAGTCAGACATGCTGAATCTTTCCCGGTAAGCCACAACCTCGTGATAAACACAGATTAATAGAAATGGGTTAGATCAAGATGTGAGAGTTGGCCAAGAAGAGGCTCGATATAATGGTCCAGGCAGTAATTTCATTAATACAATTTCCGTGTGTTTATTTCGGGAGTTAAGCTAGCTGGGCAGCAGGACACAGCCCGCTCGCTCCTCTTACTACAGTCCATGATGTACTATCTTGATTATTAAAGCCTATGAGAAGACACAGCCCACTGTGGGCAGCACCATTCCCTAGGCAGGGGATCCTGAACGGTCTGAGAGAGGAGAAATCTAGACTACAAACAAGAAAGCAAGCAACATGGCCATTTCCCATCTGTCTGATCTTGGAATGGGAGGTGACTGACTGCCAAACGCTTCTGCCTTCTGAGACTCTTGGAATGACTGCATTAGATGCTGGTCACATGATGCTTGTGGAAGGCTGGCATGGATCCCAAAGGAATCGCTGATTGACTTCCATCCTTCTAGAGACAAGTGAACTCTTGGGCAGAACTGAGCAGGGCAAACATGTAGATGGAGGTTACTTGTGCAGTCAGGTCCTCCAAGACTAGACTGGAAGAGACGGAAGTCATGAGACAAGCCTGGGAGCCTCCTAGAGGATTCTGGCCAGTGCAGGGAGCAGCATGGCAGAGGCCGTCCAGGGCTGTGGAGGCTACAAAGGTTACAGTGGCTCTCTGACGCTGATCCTTGCAGAATTTCCTTGACTATCTCTCCTTCTCTTGCCTCCACTGTTCCTACAAGGAACCTCTATATACAAGTCTTTCAGCCCGAAGTTCTCAGTGGTAGCCACTTCAGAAGCCAGTGTAACCCATTGGAACAGCGGTTCTCAACCTGTGGGTCGTGACCCCTGGGGTTGCATGTCAGATACTTACATTAAGATTCGTAACAGTAGCAAAATTGCAGTTATGGGGTAGAAACAAAACAATCTTATGGTTGTGGGTCTCCACAATATGACGAACTGTGTTAAAGGGTTACAGCATTAGGAAGTTGAGGACCACTGTGTTAAAACAACCTGGGGTGAGGGAGCTGCCAACTGGTCTCTGAAGGATGATACATCCTAGAAGCCCCCTGTGTCAAGAAGCCTTTGCAAGCCCCCTGGGAGTCGTGGGAAGCCTGGCTCCTCCCAGTTATCAGATCTTCCTGGCAAGGCATTCCTGCTGTAAGCCTTGGCCAAGCAGCATGGACCCCTGCAGCAGGTGCAGCCAGCAGGGTCAGGTTGGGTTAAGTACCACACACTGGACAGTGACCCATAGGAACCACAAGTGAGCATCATGCACCATGAACACTGCACCCTGCAACTTTAAACCTTTCCTCTTATGTGTAAGAATTGATGAAAATATACAGAGCTGACCACAGCAGGGCTGCCCTGCCTGGGAGGCCTTGGTGAGGCTGGAATCTGACTCAGAAACATATCCATGCAGGCCCCTGGTTATTGATTGAAATGTGTGTTTCCCTCATGGGATCAAGTGTTTTGAATGCTCCCTTGTCTTTCCTACCTCTGAGGTCCAGTTTATCCAGTTAGACTGCCTTTTAATAAAATATTCATTTCTTGACAGTTTTATGCTTTATACAATGTATGTTGTCCCCAACTGTCCACTGTCACATCTTTCCAGTTCTCCCTAGTTCATCCAGCCCATCTCCCTCCCAATCATGGCCTCTTTTTATTAATAACCTCCTGAAGAGGGTGTTATCACCTACATGCTCATGGTTGTGTGGTTGTCCACAGGCACACTGACATCTTTAGATGTTATGCCACAGAGCCTGGGGGCCTCACCCTGCACGTTGCCACTAGTCCCACTTCTGGAAGGAATTTTCTGCAGAGAAGCTGCCTTGATGGCCTCTCTCGCTGTAGAAGCAGCACCATGTGCTGAGGGCTCTCCTGTTCAGCTGCCCTTGACAGCCACCCTAGCCCTGGGATCCTCCTGACACTCTACCAAGACCCATGCCTCCATGACCAATTCACACCATGGCTTTCTATGCTGTGTCCCCACCTGCCTCAGGGAGGAATAGGCACACTCCCCCCACACACACCCGATAAACCCCTGTCCTCGCTGTCCCTCAGCTGTGTGTCTTGTGACCAACCAGTGCCCTGGAAGGTGATTCCTTAGGACACCACAGAGAAGTTTGTACCCAAGTCCCAGAATCAGGAGTGAGCCGAGAGGCATCTTCCACTCCGGATGGAAATATTTCACATTGTTCTCCCCCTGTACAGGTATTCTAAATATTTATTTATCTTATTTTGTGTGTCTATGTATGTACATGCACCACATGTGTTTAGGGGCCCATGGAGGCCAGAACAGGGCATCGGTCCAATGGACTCACAAATGTTTTTGAACCACTGTGTGGAAGCTTAAGGAACTGAACTCAGGTCCTTTGTAAGAGCAGGAAGCGCTCAGAACCACTGATCTATTTCTTCAGCCCTGAACAAACATTTTTAATGTAAAATAAGTTATTAAAAATTTCAAGATACACCAAGTTCCTGTTTGTCCTTCAGTTAGGACCCCCTCAGTTAATACCTCACATAGCCATGCATGTTCAATGTTGACAAAACATCTAACAAATCCATACTGCTAAATATGTGCTTTATTTGGGTTTCCCAATTTTTTTTAGCAATGCTTTTCTGTTCCAGATTCCATCTTTCATTTTATTCGAATTGCCAGCCCTTTTCTAGGTAGTGTAGACTCGGTACCTACCCTCTTTCCCAGCATAGTAGTGTGTCTTATATGGAGAGCATGATTTATTAAACCCTGCTTGACAGTGTTTTATTTTTAATTTTGACATTAAGTCTTCAGCTACAATGCTTCCCATTCCAAAGCAGCCAGGTTCCTGACTGCATGGACAGAGGAAAGAGGTGGATCCCAGGAGGTAGCAATTAGCACGCCACATCTGCCCACCAGGAGCTATTTCAGCTCTGTCTCAAGCTGCTTCTTGTAATGTTAAAAACAATTCCAGATTAAAGTCCAGGTATGTGGGGGCCCAGAGCGGGGGCTGGGTGATGCTCATCCAGTGGGAACGGCCGGGAACCCTTTCTGGAGGGGCACTGGGCTTCAGCTCTGGGAGCATGGTCTTGCCCAGTTGAGGTAGGCTGACATCTGTGCTGAGAGCTGGGTCCTTGTTGAGCAGGTGCCAGAACCCTGCTGTCTGCCTCCTTCACACTTCTTCTCCTCTGGTGATGCTCCTTGCTCAGAGGTCACAAACCACAGCTGCAGTGAAGAGCAGGCCACCAATTGTGCCCCGGAGAGTCTGACAGCCATGGACAGCTTTGACATTTTCAAATGGCCAAAAGAGGTATCCAAAGAGGATCAGTGTTTAGTGATGTAAAATATGAGAATAGTATTTTAATATCCACAGACTCATGACCTTGGAATGCAGTGGTGCTCACATGAAAGCATGTAGCCTGTGGTTGGCTGTCCCTCTCAGAGCCAGACAGTGGCTGTGACAAGCCACACATCTCAGAAACACACACACACACAAAGATGAACGCATACACACCAATTACACACACAAAGATGAACACAAACACACTAATGACACACACAAAGATGAACACATGTGTGCATGCACACACACAGAGAAGCCAGCTGATCTCTGCTTTTCAGAAAGTGTCATCCGTGAAAGGAAAGGGCTATGATTAGAGAATAGTCAGGGTTTTGTCAAAATAGGGGATCTGGAGATAAATGTTCTCCCTCATGGCTCTGGAGCCGAGACACCTGAAATAAGGTGTTGCAAGCTTTGGGAAGAGCCCTCTGAGATCCTTCTTGCCACCTCAGCTTCTAGAAGGGGTTCTGTAGCTCCTGTGCCACTACAGGTTGGCTCACAAGCTGGGGACTAAGCTGGAGACTTTAAAACACATGCATACAGACAGACAGAGGCGTGGGGACACAGGTCATCCCTAATACAAGAATGCCAAGAATGCCCACTTTATTGTGCTCAGTGGCAGTTTATATAGGGCTCTGGCCATGCCCCAGCTCTCAGGATCTTTCATCTGTAGACCCATCAGAACTCACTCCGCTGCCATCAGGGTTTTATGCTCAGAGCAGCCACAGGCTGCTCAGAGCAGAGGAAAACAAGTTGTTTATAAGAAATTCAGGGTCTGGTGGTCCACAGTCCCCCAACAGTTTCCTAGGCTCTCCTTGGCTCCTATCTGCAAAAGACTAGAATTGATCTCTGTACTTAATAGACATCTTCACTGCATCCCAAAGTTTCCCTATCTTTCCCTACTATCCTCCCAGCTCCATCACCCTACAGACACTCAGTCTGAAGAAGTTCAAGTCCCCGACAGGCCAGCACTGTTTGCATGTGGCACGTGCCCATCCTCTGGTATTCTCTTCAATCAGCTAGAGACAGAGCTCTTTCGCTCCACCTGGGAAGAAGCCATATAGGCAAGCTCTTCAAAGGTCGGGTCTCTGTCAGGTTTGTCTCCCGCAGTTTATGACAGCAGCAAATGGTAGCAGCAGGCATTCAGTGATGCCAACCAGTGGCCTCCATGCAGGCTTTGGGCATGGAGAGCATTGGTCTTGGCAGCTGCCAGCAATACAGGCCTGGAGTCTGAACCCCTTGGTCCTGAAGCTTCACAGCTCTCAGAGATTCTAGTGACCACCGTCTGCAGGTTTTCATTCCGACTTCTGGCGGCCACCCCTCTCCATCTCTCATCACTTCTCTGTCTCTCAGCTTCCCTCCCTCTTCCTGCCCACTCTTGAACTAGTCAGCCATGTCTAAGGTTGCAGCCAGGTCATTTCAGGGCACCACCTCTGTTGAGCAAGCATTTGGGTGCCAGGGTATAAGCTTGGGGGCAGAGATTTTGTCCAGAATCTGATGTTCAAATTCACCCAGTCCTATTGCAATGTGGCTACCCTAAGCACTCCAGGGCTCAATTTTCAACCTACAGGAATTTGTTTACAAATAGTCACATCCTAAAATATTGTGGGTGGGACTGCCACATGTTTTAGCCAGGGCAGAGCTCACACTTCCTTCTGTGGTCCGCTCATCAGCTCTCTAAGAGGGAGAAGCATCCACAAGACCCATCTGCCAGGTGGTCCCACATTCCTACACAGAGTCATCCAAGATAGTGTGACACTGTCAATATCTTTGCATGCCCACATCCCCCATGCCTGATCCCTTCCTTCCTGTGGGAGCCCTAATGGGAAGTTTGTGCCAAGATGCTATTTATCCTAAGAAGGCTATTCAGGAATTGTGCACCTGTTGTGTCTGGGGAGGACCACTTAGACTCTGGTATCTTCTCCCACCACAGCAAGGGTAGGAACTGGGCAGATGGATAAGATGGCCTTCTGGATCCTTCCTTATCAGGCCATGCCAGCCACGCCAGCCACACCATGGTGCCATGCCAGTCACACCAGACAGGCCTTCATGGTCCTATTGATGGACAGCTCAAAGGCATGGATCCACATCTTCAACTGCCAAGCAATCTTGCCAAGACCTCTGTCTGGCATTTCTTCGGCATCCACATGGCAGTTACCAGTGTTTTGTGCTGGTAGTCGGGCCAAAGGCTCAGGACAGTAGCCTGGTTCTGAAGATCGGAAACTGGGAACTGGATGGGCGGTATCAAGTCAGTCTGTGCACTAGGGGTTTTGTGTGTGTGGGGGGGGATTAATCCGTTTCGTATAGTGACTTTGGGATCTTCAGTTGAACAGCTGTAGGGCAGTGTTCCCAGTGCCTGTAATGGCTTGTCTATGGGATCAAGCTGTCACCCATGGCTGGAACTACTTCAACTCTCCTACCATCTGTCTCTCTGCTGCCACCATCTTCCAGGCCACCCTGCTTGACAGAAAGTGAGCAAAGAACGCTGTGCTGCTTAGTTTCATGTCGACTTGACACAAGCCAGAGTCTTTTGGAAAGAGAGAACCTCCATCGAGAGAAAGCCTCCATACGATTGGCCTGGGCAAGCCTGTAGGGCGTGTTCCTCAGTGATGATTGACAGAGGAGGCTACCCTGTATAAGAAATCAGGTTGATGAGTCTGCCAAACACCAGTCTTCTGTGGCTTCTGCTTCATTTCCTGCCCCCGGAGTCCTGCCTTGATTTTGTCCCCTGACCTTCCCTTCATAAAGGACCATGATCGGGACAGAAAAGATGAAATTAATCATTTCCTACCCAAGTTGCTTTGGATCACAGTGTTTTATCAGAGAATAGAAACCCTAAGACAACTACTCAAGAGACGATTCAGTTAAATCTGAGGCTTCTATCCCAGGGGAGGTCCTGAGCCTTCTCTCCTTGGGGAGGTCCATCTGAGCGGCCTCCTTGGCTAGCCAGAGAAGGGATGTTTGGACCAATCATACCTGTTCACTTTAAACCAATTACAGCCTCTTGCTTTGCTTCTTAGCACCCTTCAGTCATTACCATGTCACAATGTCCTCCTCTAGGGGAAGTGCCAAGGTAGAAATGGTCCAAGCAGGCTTGTGTCAAAAAAAAAAAAAAAAAAAAAAAAGACTGCTTCAAACAGCCCTGGTTGGGGCCATGGGCCGTGCCTTCAGGAGGACATCAGATGCAATCTTCCAAATAGCAGTCTCAAGGCATCCATGGAGTGTTCGCTGAAGGCAGCTTGCGTTGGCACAAGGATGGGCTGGCTGGCTGTTAGACCGATGGTCGGTTTGCTCAAGGCAGCTTGAACAGCCAAAGAGAGTTCAGTAGCTGTTAATTAGGGAGTCAAGTTGCCCCATTTCCAGTGTCTTTGCTTAGTTACAGGAATATTTACATTATAAATTTATAGAACTTATCGTTATCACGGAAAGTGATGTTAAAAGCTCAGCCCCTGCTGGGCACCCAATGAAACCCCTGGTCTACCTTGCTGTCAATCATCTTGAGATTTTTATAATACCTAGCAGAGTGTAAACAGATGGTAGATAATGTTGTTTGGGGGGCATTTGTTCGTGTCCGATGCAGACGTGACCTTCTGCAGGTGGAACTCAGAGGGCCAACTGTTCCATCGCTGGACCTAGACCCACTCTCTAGCCAAGATGATCTCATTTCAAGATTCTTTACTGAACTTCAAAAGTTTGCTTCTAACTAACATCGCCCTCACAGTTCTGAACATGGGACACGGGTATCTCTCATGAATGCCATGTGACTGGTGGTTGGCAGACGTCTCAGGTGGGTCCTTGGGACACTCTGCCCTTTAGATCTATGGTCACAGTCTTTCCACAGTCTTGTAGCTGGGGCAGTCAGTGACTCCTCCCTCCTCTCTGCTCCTAATGGCTGTTCCCTATCCTGGGCAGCAGCTTCCTCTAGGCCAGGAGCTTCAGACTACAATGAGCTTGCAGCCCAGCTCCCTAAATCACTGAGCAGCAAAGAGCGGCATCAGCCAGGTGCAGGGAGCTCCTACAGGTCCCGGTAGGTCATTAGTACTGAGATTCCTTCACCATCACCCTCTCCCACACCGTGGCTGTGCAACGGAGATACATGAACAGGAAATATGGCCACTTCAAGGCCAACACCTCACATCTCACGCCAGTTCTCTGTGGACCGCAGAAAGGTGCACACGGACCTGTTCATCGCTGTGGAGAAGGTTGGAAGCGCCTTCCAGCCATTGGCAGCTGGAGCGTGCATGTACATGCGCCCATGCAGGCTTCCACCCTGACCACTGACTTCAGGAGCGCTCTCAACCTCATCTGGAAAGCCGACATACAACCTCTACCATTCCCCAGAGCGACGGCAACCCAGGGCAGACATCCATGCCTGTCTCCTCGAGATGCCAAAGAGGAGAGAGGAGAACCAAAACAGGGAGGTGCCAGGCCTGCTCCAGCGAACAGAGACAGGGAAGGTTGCCTGTCTTATCTCCTCTCCCAGGAGCTGCTGTGTCTGCTGAGAGGACACTCCCGAGCCAGGCAGGGCACCGCACCAGCTGCAGAGCCCTTCCTCCTGGAGCCTCGCTGGAGCCCAGCCTGCCTTCCCTCCCGACACGGGGCCGTTCATTCCCTCCAGAAAGCCATTTTGCCGGGAAAGGAGCCTGTTATTGGCTGGGTAATAGAAAATCTGTCTGCTTCGCCTCATAGCTTTATATGCAAATTGCATTTAGATCGTTAAACCTGCTTTCCCTCTCCTCCTCCTGCAGGAATTGAAATCAGTTCAATTAACACACCAAACAAAGCCGGCGCAGGAGGAGATGGGCCAGCTTTTGGTTTCTTGGGTTCTTGTTCCTGGATATTGGGGGAGGGATTGTTTATGCTTCCCAGCAAGCAGAGAGGTGTGGGGAGAACTGTTTGGAAGGAGGGTATCCTGGGCTGATGCTAGGAGGACTCTTTCCCAGAGCACACCTGGGCTTGTCCCAGCCTGGGCTGTCCATCCATGGGGGGTGGGAAGACTAGGGTGAGTGACTTTTCCCCAGGCTCTCCGGGAATGTGTGTGTGTCCGTTCATACTCTCACCTACAGGACCTGGGCCATCAGGCTCCCCTGTGAGGCCAGGACAGGTGATCTCAGGGTGGTGCCTTGGACAGGGGTCTTCTCTTTTCCCTCCCCAGCTGCCGCCATTACTCTGTCCCCATGTGGGAAGTCAGGAGGGCCGTGAACCCTCTTTTCCTCTCCAACATCAGTTTCTGGATCTTTCACAGGGCGTGTAGCCCAGCATTGAGGGCTAGGTTAAAGGACAGCAGAGACTAAAAGATGGAGCTTCCAGGAGGTGATACCAGGACAGGTGCCCCTCAGAACTTTCTTTTCCAACTGCCAATAACTATGACTACCCAAAGGATTAGGGGAGTCCCTGGTCAAAGCAGGGAGTCTCACCAACCTGAAGGACAGCATTAAGCAGCCTAGCATTCTTGCCCCAGCCCTCCTAGATAGGAAACCTTTTTTTTTTTTTTTTAATGTAGCCCAGGAAGCATCTTGGACTAGCGGGGAACAGAGGGAGGGCACATCAGCAAGATCAGGGGTGATAGGTCAGCTGGGCTGCTGGGCCTGGACAAGAGACTCGGAGAGAACTCAGTCTGTGGAGTACCAGGAAGAGACTCAGTCATTGCTTGCTCGGCCCCCTCTCTCTACCTCTTTGTGCACCGCCCCCTTCCTTCTGCAGCTGCTGAACAGCTGGTGGGTGCCAGAGGGCACGAACTCTCATCTTCTCCGGGTCTCAGGCTCTCTGTCTCCGAAGCCAGCACAGTTAGATGCCAAGTCCAGGGACACCGTCTCGATAGCCGGGTGGATGCAAACACCAGAGAGGGCCGCCCCCGCCCCAGTGCGAGCCCCGGCTTCCTCCGCCATGATCTCAACCCTTGCCCGTCTACACAAGCTTCCCAGCTCTGTCCCCTCCACAGCCCCGGCAGTGTATCAAACACTGGTGACCGCCAGTGTGGAGCAACCTCTCAACCTGGCCCCACGGAGTTTTCACGCTTCCTCCCAGCAGCTGTCCTTGCTGATCAACCCAGACTAGATGTTTTCTCCGACCCTCACCTGGAGGCTAGCCGCCTCGTGCAGGGAGCCAAGCAGCGAACACGGACTTGAGGCACAGCGCAGTTCTGCGCATGCTCAGCTCTGTCCCTTGGCCCGAGCACTGCCGTTGACAGTGTGGGAATGGTGAGTACCGTGCCGAAGTACAGCCGAATTCTATCACAGACACCCAGACTGAAGGTTCTCAGAAGCAACACAGGCCACAGTAAGATGTTCACTTCTCAGCTTTTTGTGTCTGAGCAGGAGACATTTCTTTGAGCTTGTAGGTTCTGTGATAAAAAGGTGCCCTGGCTAGGGCTTGCTGGTTCTGACTTAAAGCAGCTCTCTGTGGAGTTCCATGCCCCACCACCCACATCCAGATTTTACCGCCTTCCTTCTGCTTCCTGCCGTGTTCCTGACCCACATCTATTTATCCATGGGGTGCAGGATGCACCTGTGGCTCAGGGCCCCTGAATCCAGCCGACTTGACTAATCCCCTCACTGCAGGGGGCGAGAACGAAGACACTAACTTCAACAATGCCCGCTGTGCCTCTCTTGCCTTTGACTGTGGAAGGCTGTGTAGCCCCTGGGGTTCAGGCCCCTTGAATATATGCTGCTTGGAGCTGTGGATGGAGAGAAGCTGGTGAGAAGATGTCTGGGAGGCTGTCCTTCTCACTGCCAAAGCAGGCCTTTGAAGGCCTTGATTCCTGAGAACGGCCTGGGCCGTCTAAAACACAGCTTTCTTTTCCCTCACTGGCCGTCAACCTAAAGGTGACCTGAGTCAAGATGTCTCAGTTACCTCTAAAACACTGCAAGCCTCTTTAGGTTACAGGCATGTGCACTATGTCCTATTCATGGGCATGATGGGGTTTGTGTATCCTAGGCAAGCGGTCTACCCACCGAGCTACGTTCCCAGTACACTGTGAAAACGTTTTATGATCTTGTAACACTAATTGCATAGCATGAACTTTGTAGATGGACAGATGTCCTGTGGTGATGTCCAAAGATAGAACTTGCGTCTCTGGAGTAAGCTGCCCATTATGACAAAACGAAAAGTTGTCTGTGTCCCCTAGAATGTGACTTGAGGGAGATTTGGAAGAGTCTTGATGAAGAATGGCTCTGTTCCTAGCCACCTTGATCAGCAGCAGATGGTTTTGGTCATCACCCCAGAGAGGACATCTCACAGGGGTGATGCTGAGTATCTGACAGGCATAGAATGACCCCACAATGATAAGCTGCTGCAGCCAGAGAGCCCTGGCTACATTTTCTCCAGGCTTGGGAATACCTTGGAGTAGATGTCCCTCCAGGCTGGGCACTCAGAGGCCTTGTCAGGACCCCATCCTTGGCCGAAGTCCCTCCTTATGTACCTTAAGACTCTATCTAGGAAGAGTGGGTGTGTGGGATGTTGGAGCCATCACTGGCTCTTTGTGGGTTCTGGGTGAACAAGGCATCTCCACATCCTTGGGAAAGCCCCCACAGCCTGCTGCTCCTGCATGGCCTGCCTAGAGTGTGAAAGGTCTGGCTGTGTGCTGGACAGGTTTCTCTCACACTTCTCTCAAGTCAGGGCCACTAGAGAATCAAGATGGTGACATCAACACCACACTCCCGAGTGCCCTGTCAGAGGAAGGGCAGGCTCTTAGGAAACAACCCCCACCAGTCCTGGCTGCCTTGACATTCTTCTGGAAGCTCCAGCTTCAGGTTGGACATGCTGAGCCCCAGACCCCAGCTCTCTGGGACGAAGAAGCAGTGACAGGCAGCTGGGGTTGGTCTGCAACCATCCTTTCCTGAATTGTGGGTTCATCAATGTGAGAACTGGTGAAGAAAGACAACCTGGGGCTTTTGGGGCCTGGAGTGGGATGGGTAGGCCCTCCTCCCACTCAGAGGCTATAGTCATCTTCTAGAACCTTCTCTATACTAAAATTTCAACCAACTCTGAGTATTCAGTAGAAGTGGCCACACAGTCCCACAGGACTGCCTTGCCCCCTCTAAGCTCAACCACCAAAACACGTCACCAGGCGTTGCGCTGTCTGTCCCCCATTTGGCCGGCATCTGAAAGGACTCCTTTACCCAGTGGGGTGGAGCGGCAGCTGGTTAGCCATATGAAACTAAAATTGGATATTGTCTGACCTCCTTTCCCGTGAGCTACAGGTTAGCCAGTGCAAGAAGAGTCTGGAGAGGAGGACGGAGGAGACAAGGTTCTGGGAGAGTCAGGTAGACCTCAGGCAAGCAGATGAGGTGCTACTTGGTTTTTCTTCCTCGGTAAATAAATGGTAAATAAATTGGTCCTGGACCAGGGACACAGCCTGCGTGGCTGAAAAGGCTAGAGCTGGGCCAGCCCTGCCTGCCAGTAGCTGTGACCAATGAGGTAGTTTCTTGACCTCTTGGAGAAGCCTATGAAATGCCCTCTCCAGAGCCTCGTGATGGGTGCGAATGAGCTGAGACTCTCAGCAGAGTGTCTGCCACTCTTAACGCCTCTGCCCCCAGTGAGACCGCAGCAGGAAATGATTCACACATTCCCTGGGAATTGGCCAGAAAGATGAGGTTCCCTGCGAGCGAATGGATTCAGGCTGGAATCTGACCTGTGCTGCTAAAGGACAGGCCTTTCGTATCCCAAAGTGGGCCCTGTAGGAACAGCCTGTTGGCACAGAACAGAGCAAGAGAGGATTGGAGAGGTCGGGGGGGGGGGGTTCCAGTCCCAAACCCTCACACCTGTAGGTCTTTTTCTCATCCTCTCTTAGCAGCTGCCTCCTGATTTGAGCAGAACTGGATCGCAGTTCGGTCTACAACCTGGCCCAAGCATGCATTAACGGAATTGCAATGTCAAAGTCCTGACCTTGACCTCACCGAGGTGGCTCACATGGCTGCTTTGCAAATGAGAAGAGCCAGGCCGTGGATCTGTGAGGAAGCTCAGGCAGGGAACCTAGGAGTGCCTGTGGCTGCCCTGGGCAGTGAGGGGGCGGTCCCTTTTCTCACTCCAGGTGAGATCAGGAGGCTCCACAGGGAAACATCTCAGCTGACAAGCACTTCTGAAAGACAAGGGGCTTGTCCCGTTTGTGCCACCATTGAAAATTCTCTAATTCATTTGTCTCCCCTGCTGGCTGTGTCAGCATCTCTGTGGGAGCAAGAAGCAAAAAGTTTTGCTGAGGGCTGGCTTTCTTCCTCGTTTGTTAGGTTGGGGGTGGGGAGTAAAGTCCCAAAACCACAGTTTATAGTGTCTCTCCACGTCAGAGGAGAGGCCCAACATGCTGACATCTCCTTGGGGACACTGCCCACCACGTGGCATGTGGATTCTTTGGTGTAGAATGTGGCCCTCTGAACAACACAGCAGCCATCTCCATCAGATCAGCCTTACTGCTTTCCAGTGTGGGTCACAGCTGGGCCTGTGGACTCTTGGTCACATCCTCTCACAGAAGAAGGCCTGGGGAAGCTCACTGACCTGCAACTAAGACTCTAGTCATTTACGTGAAATTCTGCCCTGGCTGCATCTGGTCTTGGGTCTTGGGAGGTGGTAGACTGTGTAGCTGGGGAAGGTTAATTGAGAGGGGCTCCATCTAAGTAGACACCTATGTATGTCTATCTATGCAGTCATAGGAAAACATCATCCATGCTGGGTGAAGACTAATACTGTGGCTGCTTCGGGGTCACTCATGTTCCCGACTGTAAGTCATCACCCCATCTCTGTATAGAAGACTCAAGAGTCTCCTTGGTTCCCGGGTTGGATTCGGGAATCATGGTGCTTTAGTTTATCATTAGGACCGCATCAGGAGTGTGTAGACACAGTTAATTACATCTCCACGTCCAGTTATACATTCATTCCTAAGGGACCTTGAAAGACACAGCCCCACAAACGTCCCCTCTTTAATTTCATACATGTATTCTGATCATACTAAACCCTTCTTCCAGCTCCTCCCATATCCACCCCCTTCCCTTCCCAATTTTGTGTCATTTTTTATAAAGTACCCATCAAGTTCAGCTTGTGTTGCCCATATGTTCTTTAATGTGCAGCCCTTCCACTAGAGTGGGGTTGACCTACCAGGGCTCATACTCTTAAAGAAAACTAATGAGTCCTCTCCCAGTATCTACCAATTGCCAATAGCTCCTCAGCTAGGCGTGGGACTCTGTGATCACCTCCCTTCTCCATGCTGGGATTCAGTCTGGCTTATGTTTCCGTGGTTCCTCTGTATGCTGGCATAACTGTTGGGAGGTTGTATGGAGAGCTACCCCGCAATGCCAGGAAGATATTGTTCCCTGCAGCCATCCCCCACCTCTGGCTCTTCTGTCTTTCCACGCCCGCTTCTGCAATAATCCCTGGGCCTTGAGAGGACGGTGTCCTGTAGATGCCCCACTTAGAGCTGAGCACACTGTCGTCTCATGCACTTTGGCCAGTGACGGGTCTCTGTGTTGATCACCATCTACTGTAAACGAAAGCTTCTCTGATGAGGGCTGAGAGACACATTGATCCTCTGACAGATATATAGTGTCCCCTCTGTAAACCCATGTCTGAATTGCTTTGCCTGATTCAACACACTGTCTGATACACAAGCTCCCAGCTGGAGCAAATCTATTAAAGAGGAAAAAAGCTCCCCTGAGCATCCGTAGCCACTTTCTCCAGATTGGAGCCGCAGCATAGAGAGACTGAAGAGGATGCGGAGAGGTGAATGGACCCGAATGCAAGGCTCTCACGTCTTGGCTCTGCTAAGGCGACACCCCAGCTCCTCTGGCCGGTATGTTGCAGTCCAGGGCAGAGTCCAAAGGTTCTTCACCGAGTGTTAGAGACATGGGTCCTGGGATCTAGGTGGTGCTCAGGCTGGAAGGAGGAGCACCCGTCTCAATGCTCAAGGTATGAGGAGGGACGGTAGCCTGCCACCGTACTCCCTCCCACGGCTCCTTCTGTGCACCGGGCCTCCTCTCTATGGTTTTGTCTTTGCCGGTGGATGGCATTTGAGGCTGTCACTCTGGACCTGGCGAGGCCACTGGCAGGCTGTCTGTGGACTCCCCTGACACCAGTAGGGAAGGGAGGCAAAGGTTCACTGTAGTTCCTTGTGACGCCCTAAGGGTCCCTGGAGCAGCCTCCCCTAGGGGGCAGGCGGCTTTTTTTCTCTCCTGCCATTTGGCACGCCTTTTTCTTGATCACAAATTAAGATTTTAAAGTTGTAGAAGCAGGGGACTCGAGCTGCGAGACCCCTCCTTGTCACTCTGTTGTAGTGTCTTACAGGGCTCAAGTGGGTCAAGAAACTGCAGGGAGCTTGGGACAACGGCTCCACGTGCCTGTGCCTTTTGTAGGCCTTGCCTGCACGGTGCCTCCACGCTGGAAGCCCCAGCCTTGCTCTTGCCACTGCCGACTTGAAAGACTTACAGTAGCAGCACCGACTGGGACAGGCCCTTCCCTTCCTGGGAACATGCATGCGACACATGATGGGGGAAGTCTGGCAGCAGTCCTGCCTGCTCCTTTTGCAGCCTTTCCCTGTGTGTGCTGGGAAGTTTTATCAACTGACACAAAGAGAAAGCCCGACTGAAGAATTTTCTCCATCAGATGGGCTTGTTGGCGTGTCTGTGAGACCTTAATTTTCTAGCTGATATAGAAGGGCTCAGGCCACTGTGGGCGGTGTCATCCCTAGGCATTTTGGCCTGGGATGTATAAGAAAGCTAGCAGAGCAAGCCAGAGGAGGCAAACCAGACAGCAGCGTTCCTCCGCCGCCGTCTCTGCTTCAGTTCCCACCTTCGCGAGTGGTGTAGTCCGTGAGCTGAAATGAACCCTTTTCTAACCAGGTTGGGTTTTGGTGAGGGGGTTTGTCACAGCAGCAGAGAAGCATGCCAGAGCAAGCCGCTGTGACAAATGCCATGAACAGAGCCACTTAGACACAGGGAGCCCATCACCCCCATCCTGGAGGCTGCAAGACCAAGGGGCTGCAGCCCTGCTGTCTGTGCATGTGTGTATGTGTGTATATGTGTGTCTGTGTGTGTGCACACCCATATGCAGGTACATGTGGAGGCCAGAGGTCAGTGTTGGATATCTTTCTCTCTTGCTCTCCACCTTAGCCACCACCAGAGACAACATCTCTCTCTGAACCTGAATTTCATTGACTTGTGACCAAACCTCAGGGGTCCCCAGCGCTAGAATTACAGGTGAGTCATGTCACATCCTACCTTTCTTCCCACATGGGTGCTAGATATCTGAACTCAGGTCCTTGTCTGCAGCAAGCACTTAGCTCACCCATCCCATTATGGACCCTGCCCACATGACCCAGCCACTTGCCTAAGGCCTGGTCTCCTAGGGGTGAATCTCTCAGCACATTGATTTGGGAGAGGCAACCCTATGACATCCCTGCAAGTTGGGGCACTGGTTCCAAAGGAAGAGGTCTGGATTGTACCTGCTCAGTTTTAGGAGACACATTCCTATATTTCAGAAAGAAGCAGAGGGCTCACTCACACTTCAGTGGGGAGGCCTTCTGGGGTGGAAGGAGGGACACTGAGAGGGAGAGAAGATGCTGTCTCAGAGGCTGTCACTCCAGCGGGGCATCTGATGCCTACTGTCTCCACATGCCTGAACCTGCCAAAAATCAACAGTGGCACTTCTCACCCCTGCAAGAATGGGCTGTAGAAGTCTAAATTAAACAATGAAGTCATTAACACATATGCAAATGCTGCCTGCCTGCAGGGGAGAGGGTGGCTCTGAGGGGAGGACCCAGTTCACCTAGGACAGTGCAGCTTCCTCAGGGTTTCTTTCCTTTCACACCGACGTCATGGTGTTGACCTGAAAGTCTCACTTTACATTCCCAGTCTGCGCCCCCCCCCCGCCGCCGCCATGTCCTTTGGAGTTGACCTTGGAAGCTCAGGGTCTGATCAAAGACGCTGCCCGTGCCCAGCAGAGTGGTCCTTCCAGCTCGCTTGCTTCAGATTGCTTAGTTTCTGCTCCCGATTGGCGCTTTGACACATCCTGCCCAGTTGCCTGTGGAACTGAGTCTCTGCTCACACTGACACGCAGAGGGGGGGTCCGTATCCAGTCACTGAATCCTTGGTGTGCATGGCGTGTGCATGGCGTGTGCATGGCCTCATGAGTACTCCATGGTGTGTGCATGGAGTACTCTGCCTCCTGGCTGTCAGGATGCCCCACCTCACTGTGAGAAGGCTGTCAGGGTCCTAGGTCGGGAGCACCCTGGGAGCAGGCCATTTCCTCATGAGGCCCCTCTGGAGTTCACAGTTCTCCTCACATCACTTTCCTGGGTCTCCATCTTAACCTCCTCTTTTGTCTCTTTGTCCTTGGGATTGAAAGTGGCCCTCTGTCCCCGAGCCACACCTCTCAGCCGCTAATCTCTCTTTTTAAGGGTATCAGGTCGCTTGGTTTTAACACTGTGGCTGTTCCACTTACCGTGCATGCGCTACTTGGTTATAATACTGTGTGTGCTCCTTTTACCATGTGTGTTACTTGTCTCATTGCTGCCAGAGCACACCTGGCAAAAACAGCTTACAGAAGGAAGAGTTTATTTCAGTAGTCCTCCAAGACTGTAGCCCGTCGTGGTGGGGCAGTCGGGGCAGCAGAAGCATGATGGGAAGCAGCTCACTTTGTGCCCGCAGTCGGGAAGCAGAGAAAGATGGAGGCTGGTGCTCAGCTGGCTTTCTGCTTTTTGCCAGTCTGGGATCCCAGCGGATGGCACGATGCTACCTCTGTTCTAGGTGGATATCCCCTCCTTAATCAAACCAATCAGATGTTGTTGGCTTCCATGGTGACTTTAAAGCCCATCAGTTGACAATTGCGATTTCCCATCATGCCAAATTGCATCTCTGAAGACTCTTCCTCCAAATATAACCCCATTGTGAGGTGTGGAAACTTAGACTCCAGGTATGCGGCTGTGAGACACAACTTGGCTGCTGGCAGCCTGCAAATCCTCCTTGAAGGGTCAGCATCCCGCCATTATAGGTGTGTCACAGCACAGTGACAAGAACAGCTAAGTTGTGTTCTGGGCCACGTCCGGGAGCACACACCCGAAATCAGCACTTGGAGAAGAAGATCCTGGCACCATGGGCATGTGAATGTTCAGACCCCAGTGTTGCCACCATCCTCGTGGCAGTGAGGATCCTTCTAGACTGGTCTCTGTCCTTTTCCAGCCTGTCCACATCGCCCAATCCGAAGGGGAGGACATCCCTCTGTTGTAAATGGGTGGAGAGGTGCGTGTTGTGTTCCCCAGCCGCCAACCGCTGGCCCGCTCAGCCGCTGGTTGCTTGCTTATGCCCGAAATAACCACAGGAGAACTGTATTAATTCAAATACTGCCTTGCCCATTATCTCTAGCCTTTTCTTGGCTACCTCTCACATCTAAACTAACCCATTATAAAAGTCTGTATGTCACCACAAGGTGGTGATCTTACCGGACTGTTCTAAGATACATCCATCTGGGGTGGGAGCCTCATGGCGACTGGCTCTGACCCAGTCTTCTTCCCAGCGCCTCTTTTCTTTTCCCTGCCTATCTAAGTCCTGCCCTATCAAATGGCCCAGGCAGCTTTTATATTTAACCAATAAAAGCACAGAAATACAGATGAACCCTCCTTCACCCCTCTGCTGTGATTGTCCCCCACCTGGACTCAACCTCTTCTCCTCAGAGCTGTGTCTGCTAGAGGGATGCTGCTTGGGGACCAACACCTGTCTCTTGTTTTTTTTTTTTTTTTTCTCCCTTCCAGGGCTTCTCAGGATCATACACATTCCAGAGAATCAATGAAGAGAATTTAGACTCTCTGAGTTCTTTCAACAAGGTTTTATTACAAGGCTGTTACAAATGGATTAAAATGTCCTTGAGGCAACATTTGTCCCATAGACTCACATTAAAGGCAACAGTAACATAGTATCTGTATGGAGAGTGGCAGTCACCCCCTCCCGCTGGGCTCTCTCCAGCCTGCAGGAGTCACTGCAGAGACTAAACACCTGAACATCCTAAAGCCCTGAACTGACCTCTTTGTGTATGGGAATCACACACCACTCTAAGGGATGAGAGTGTCAAGTAGGTAATCCTGGAAACAATTCAGACAGAACAGAAAGAAGGGTGTGTGAGTTTTTGAAGTGACAAGCATGTAGAAACACGTTTAAGGCCAAACAACCCACCCCGATCTCGCGAATGAGATTTTATCATTGCTATGAAAAAATTTTTTAATAAAGATAATTTAAGGAAGGAAAATTTAATGTGGCTCACAGTTCAAAGATGCAGCCCGTCGGGGCAGGAAGACATGGAGGCAGGGGCGTGAGGTAGCTGGTCACATTGCATCTGCAGCCAGGAACCAGAGAGAGATGGATGCTGGTACTCAGCTCACTTTCTCCTCTTTATCCAGTCCAGGACCCCAACTCATGGGCTGATGCCACCTATATTTAGAGAGGGTCTTCCTACCTCAGTTAACCCAATATGGTACTCCCTCTCAGACCCACCCACGTGTCTGTCTCTTAAGTAAGTCGAGGTCCTGTCAAGTTGACTGACAGGCTATATTAACTGTCATAACTCTTCATGAAGGGATAGATACGAATCCCTGATGATGGCCTCCCAGCGAGAAGTCACCATCAGGAAGGTGGCAGGCAAGTCATCCTCCAAGATTCTCCATCCTGTCTTCAAAGTGGAGCTGCACCCCACCTTTCTCTACACCCCATCCCTAGAACTTAAAGAATTATACCAGTAGCAGTGTGCACATCAGAGTGCCCACAGGGCTAGGAGTCTCTGAGGCCTGCCTAGGTTCTGAGCTTCACTCTGTGCCAGGCCTGGGGTGCAATGAAGTCAATGTGGAGCAAACCAACAGGACTCAGTGCGGTCTTGTCTCCACAGAGTCGGGAGCCCGGTGGAAGAGGTAGGTGGCAGACAGTGCCCAATACAAGGCCCCACAGACGGGAAGACAGATGCTACAGAGAGTCTACAGGTAAAGCCCAAACACAAAAAAAATGCAGGTGTGGAGGGGAGGGGCAGAGCATAGCCCAGGCAGCGTGACTGGCATGGGTCAAGTTCTCAAGTCAAGGGCTAAGTGGGGCATAGGGAACAAAGGTTGCTTAGGGAACAGACTGTGAACAGAGGCACTGTGGATGGAAGTGGGGTGCTGGGGTGGGGAGGCCCCTACTCCCTTCTTCTCATACCTACTTTTGAAACACCCTGGCCTCCTGCTATGAAATAGAACGTCCCCATAAGTATGCATGTGAAGGTAGAGATAGATAGATTCTAAGGGGGTGTAGCTATCTACGAGAGGACTCATGGTTGTGTCAGGTACCAATGTCTCTCCGCCCTGTGAGAGACCCTGAGTTAGAGTGGCGTGCACAAACCTAGTAATCGCTCATCAGACCTGGATCTGCCCAGACCTTGAGTTTGGACTCCCAATCTCCGGAGACATCAGTGTCTGCTCTTGGAGCTCCCAGGCCTTAGTGTTCTGTTATAAAATTCTGAGTGTGTGAAATACCTGCTGGCCCTCAGCACACACAGCTCTGGAATCTGCTTCTGCTGGCCGTGTGTCTGGACAGGGAAGACTGACCGCCTGTGACAGGATAAAGACACTAGTCTATTAGTGCACCTGTCCGATCTCACTGTTGTTTCCCGTGTGTGGGAGAGACAGTCTGATGTGTTGTCTACCTGCCCGACCCCCTGTTGATCTGAGAGTGTTCCATGAGTTTGGGTGGAGAATGAGTGTGACCTGTGACCCCTCCAGTGTTCAAAAGGAGCCTATGCCTAGGTTGGTCTCTCTTGTGGGACATGGAGGGGAGCAGGCAGGCCTAGTAGGAGGGGAGCAGGCAGGCTCTCCTAATTAGGAGAGCAGAGGGGGATCCAGACAGAGCCAGGAACCTCAGACTGGAGATAGGTGCAGCAGCCTGTGGATAGCCATAGGCATGGCAGGAGACTGGCAGGGTAGATTTTGATGGGCTAGGATTTCCAGTTACCCACTTTATGTGCTGTTTATCAACCCAATGGCCAGCATAGCCTAGAGCTAGAATGACAAGCCCAAGTGTTGACATTCTCCTGGGACAGACAGACAATAGGCAAAGCTCAGACTGACCACTGTTTCCTAGAATAGCAAAAGCCTGGAGCATGGGCTGTGCTTGCCAGTGGGATGCCTGAAGGAGAGGCTGGGAGGCTGCATTTCCTGTTCATCATTGGTGGCTAAGTTTACCTGTGTCTGTTGAGTGCCGGGGAGGGAGGGAGGCTACTGTTTGCTCAGAAGGTAAACAAAGGCTCCCTATAAATCTTCCTGCATGAGGGGAAGCAGCTAGGCCAGTCTAGACTCAAGTGACAGGTGAGAAAGACAAAGGGGGCACTTCGTTATTCTTCAAGGGGTACCTCTGCCATGGCTGCTGAAATGTGTGCCTGCTTAAATGTTCCTCCCTGGTGACGGTCCCCAAACCTTAGGGGTAGAAGTGTTTTACGTGTGGATAAGAATCCAGAGGGCACTCACTGGGGTTTCCAGGCTCTTGAGTCTGGAACAATGTCTAAGAACAAAGAATTGGATCAGGGATACATGAATAGTAATAGAGAACATTTAGTAATAAAAGTAGGAGGCCCTCCTGAGAATGGGCATGGGCCAGAGAGCTGGGCCAAGCAGCCCAAGGAGAAGGGGTTTTCAGTCTTTCTCTGTCATTGGTGTTTTTCACATATCAATCTTGCTATCGGGAACTTTTTCCCTCTCTATTCTCCTACCTCAGAAGCTACCATAAGTGGTCTCACTGTTATCCAACCAACGTGACAGAGCTCAAAATCGAGTCCCAGAGGTTTGTTTTTGCATTTCATTAATTCCTTTGTATTGCATGTGTGCATGTGTGTGTGCATGTATGTGTGCATGCAGGCAGGCCACAGTGTGTGTGTACATGTGTGTGTACGTGTGTGCATGCACACACACGCTTGTGCACACGTGTGTGTGTGTGTGTGTGTGCGCGCGCGTGTCACATGTATGTATAAGTAGAACTGGTTTCTGTGATCACTTCTTTGCTTCCATCCTGGCTCCAGGGATTGAACTCAGGTAGTCAAGCTCACACTGTAAAATATGCCGTGACCTGCTGAGGCGGCTCCATTCCCAAGAAGGTGCTTTGTTTAGTGAGTGGCATCTGGGGTCCTTCCACTGATGCAGGGACCCTGGAGTCCCTCCACACCACTTAGGGTGGACTTGGTGGGAGCAGTCAGTCCTGTGGCCCTCATCGAGGAAGTGTGGCATTGCTTCCACTCAGATGGGGGGTTCTTGTTAGTGCTACTTTCTGTTTTCAATAACTGTGTCCTTCAGTTGTTTTCTTAACAAGATGTTTACAGTAAAGGATTTGACTGGCCTTTGTCCCTACTTTGCAAGAGGAACTCAATCTTCGGAATGTCCCCAGTAATTGGAGCAGTTTTTCGTTATTCATGAGCCTCTCCGAGGCACTGGATCATATGCTAATGAGTTGACTCTGGAGGGGCTGGTCTCCAGAAAGATAGACAGCAGGACTTTGAGTCGAGCCCCAGGCTGGCCTTCAGGGAGGAAAGAGACTGGACGCTGACTCCAATCACGTGACCCCACTTTGACTCTCTGTGTCTCTCCAGTGAAGCCCAGGCGCGTGCCTGCTCCCCTCAGCTCTGTCACACACAGGTATGCCAAGAGGGTGGCCCTGGACGGTGGCCCATGTTGGCTCTCCTCCCTCTCGCAGTCTCGGCTGGCAGACAGCAAACCCTGGGGTAGATGGAAACCCCATTGAGGAAACCACCGCTTGCTCACGCGTCAAAGTGTGTTTTCAAGTGCTCAGAGTTTTCCCGACTTCTCGAGCGGCCGCCAGCCCTAGACCTGGTGAGTGACAGGCACCAGAAATTTATCATGAGTTCTGTGACCTTGGGAGCAATCTATCAGCATCAGAGGAGGCCCGCAGAGCGCTGCAAGCTTGTTGTTTACCCTTAGTGTGTGTGCTATCAGCTTCCTGGCATCTGCCCTCACTATCAACATCCACTCCCACCCATTCATCTCATTCTGGAGGTGTCTGAGTTTTAAGCTTCGGAACATGACCATTTCACCCATTCATGATGATGAACATCTCTGCCCTCTTTCAGATTTCCCAGCTTATTGTATATGTATATTAAAGGTATAGCTGGTTGCACGCTTCAATCAATAACAGATGCTGCACTTGCGTGCATATACAATACTATGGGATGTACACCTGCCTGTTCAAGTTATGCATGTACACTCTTGTCTAGGGATATCTTAGACAGGAACCTCCATGCATGCTCAAGTCCCCTTGAGTAACATAGTGTAACACTGCATAGAAAATGCATGTCCTCTCCATGCACCCCTAGATTAGGTACAATACCTGATGCTGTAAAAGTTCTAAGAGCTGTCAGGCTGCACTCGTGGAAACTTTGTATCCGTTCCACACAAACACGATTGTCTTTTCGGTCCCTCTTGATCTGTGGTCTATAGAACCCTGGGATGAAGAGCCTGCAGGCGGGCTGATACAGAGTAGAAGCTGTGTGACCACCCGGGTGTGTATGTGTGACTCACAGCTCTGTGCTGATCAGCGCTCTGCATCTCGATCAACCCCACCTCATTTCTCCTGTGTCTCCAGTCTCCACCCATTATATTCTCATCCATCAGCTAATGGCAAAAAGAGAAGAACTGCCCCAGGCTCAGCCCTGCCTTCCCCACCAGGAACGAGCTCCTGGGTTGTAGGATCAGGGATGAGATCAGCTGGGCTTTATACAGTGTGGCTCACTCTCAAAAGTCGGGAGGAGGCTGTCGGGGACCAGAAGGGTCTGGATGGACACAGATATCAGCAGAACGAGGTACTCAGATGGAAGTCCTAGACAGATAGGTCGTGCACTGCCTGGCCACCCTGGCTCCCACCCTCCTAGGATCCTCAGTCCTTGGAACTAAAATAATCTTCCATGGCAGAGGCAATGAAGAGGAAAAGGAAAATGGAGTCATCCATCTTGCTGTCGTATCCAGGCCTGGCCAGAAAGAGATGGGAAGTCAGGCAGGAGTACAGACATGCATTCAGGGGCTTTGTGGCCACCAACATTGCCCTTTGTTCTGGCCAACTCATTGCCCAGCCCCTGGCTCCCACAGCCTGATGTCCATCAAACTCTACCTTCTCTGGGCAAGGGGCAGAGAACCCCTGAATTTCAGATCCCACACTCAGAGAAGAGGGGGAGGCTGTCACCAGATCCTAGAGCTGCAGGATGTACTCACACCTTACCTGCATGAAAGCCAGCACACTCTGGCTCTGCTGCAACCTCAGACTGTGAATGGATCCCCAGACACATGTTGGGGTTCTGCAGATGACCTGCACCAGGGAATGTCCTGTGACGGTTTCCTGGATCCTCAGACACATGTCAGGGTTCTGCAGATTACCTGTACCAGGGAATGTCCTGTGACGGTTTCCTGGATCCCCAGACACATGTCGGGGTTCTGCAGAAGACCTGCACCAGGGAATGTCCTGAGTCCCCTACAACAGTTCCCCAAATCATGTGCTGAGAACACATCCAGCATAAAATGTCACCAACTGACATACAACAAGCTAATGGAGGTTGTATGCACCAGGTCCTCTGGTCAGCCAGGTGGGATCCTCCTACACCGGGCACTGATGTCTAAGGCTTGATGGATGAGCATCAGTCAGCTGATGCCTGAGTGACTCAGGAGACATTTCCAGACTCCAGGCAATTTTCACCTCAGAGCCTGTGAGCTTGAGGCTCCTGACACTCGTATTCTTTTTTTGTTGTGGAATATTACTTTAACGATGTAAAGATGTGTTACTTTTGATTGTATTGTGGAATATCACTTTGTTTTGTAAAGATATGTTACATTTGTTTATGTCGTACAATATTATTTTAACTGTGTAAAGATGTTACATTTGTCTATGCTGCATTTGTTTAATGACGTAAAAATGTGTTGCTTTGCCTGCCTAAAGCGTCTGGTTGGTCTAATAAAAACCAACAGCCAATAGCTAGGCAGAAGGGGCTGGTGGGTAGAAAAAAATATTTGCCGGGCGGTGGTGGCACACGCCTTTAATCCCAGCACTCGGGGGGCAGAGGCAGGCGGATCTCTGTGAGTTTGAGACCAGCCTGGTCTACAAGAGCTAGTTCCAGGACAGCTTCCAAAGCCGCAGAGAAACCCTGTCTCGAAAGACCAAAAAAAAAAAATATGTAGAATGAGAAATCTAAGTTTGGGGTGAGAACGGAAGGAGAAGAGAAGGAGAGAAGAAGAGAGGGAGACACCCAGAGCCATCCAGCCAGGCAAACACAGAGTAGGACATACAGAATTAAAGAAAGGTAAAAAGACCTGAGGCAAAATATAAATAAAGAGAAACAGCTTAAAATAAGTTTTAAAAGATAGTGGGACAAGCATAAGATAAGGCCAAGCATTCACAACTAATAATAAGTCTCCATGTCATGATTTGGGAGTTGGCTGGTGGCCCAGAGAAAGCCTGCTACATTTCTTATGATGGTGAATCTTCATTGTCAAATTGTATGTGTGTGAGGGTGTTTCCTGAAAAGTTTACCTGAGCAGAGAAGACCCACCCTAATGGTGGACAGTACCATTCCAGGCTGCCGTTCTAAACTGAATAAAAATAACACAGGTTGTGCACCAGTGGTCATCTCTCTCTCTCCACTTCCTGACCGTGGATGCAGCGTGACCAGCTGCCTCGGGACCCTGTCGATATGATTGATAGGGCGGACTTTACCTTCAACTGTGACCCGAGACAAACCCTTCCTTCCTCAGGCTACTTTTTGTCAGACATTTTTTGTCATGGCGCTGAGAACAAAGTGACTGGCATCCCTGCCTGCTTCTTGCTTTCAACCCCTGCAAGCCATCTGCACAGCTTTTGATTTGGGGCCATCAAACCTGGGTTTATGTTGGGGAAAGACTTAAACAATACTACTGCAGGAGAATCTGAACACATCCAGTGTCTGAATGGAGAGAGTGTAAGAAGGATCAACAGACACCTTGGAAGGCAATGTACTCCAGTTGTCAGCCAGTCCCTGGAAAAGTTGGTGTGAAGATGGTGGTGACCTCCAGAAAGGGGCCATCAACTGGTGTGCAGCTGAGGTCTTCACAAAGAGCACGAAACAGAGACTATACAGTGACAGAGGGAAGAGGTTCTGAGGGCTTGTTCTCAGGAGGGAGAGCTTCATTATACAGGGAGGTAGGTCCAGTTAGCATTTGAGAAGAACAACAAGATATCTTTGGAAGTAAACCTATCCAGTGCTACATTTAGGACACTGGTTAAAGTGTCCTTCATTGTTGGTCTCAATTGTGAATGGTTTTGTATATGAACACTCCTTTCTGGAGAGAAACTCCTTAAGACACAGGAAGTAAATTTACAAGTCTTAGGGAGTTCCTGAAATTTACAGGACTCACAAGCTACTTCTCCAAGATTATAGTAGTAGCAATAAATGTTAAGGAGAGACCCTCTAAACTATCCATTTGCCTGTAAGTTCTCCAGGTAGCTTTAGGGAATCATTCCCAATGCTGGGGTGGGCTTTTTAGAGGTGCAGCCATCTTTGTCATCCATGCTCCTCTAAGTAGCTCCTCATTCATACCCCTGCAAGTAATCCCAACAAACTCACTGGTTTACTAAACTAGACTTGGGTGGAGAAATTTGATCTGTGGTCAGTGCCTGTCTGAGATAAACACCCTCACCAGGAACACAGGGTATTTACAATCTAGGGTGTGGTGGACCAGCCTTGTCATACTCGGAGTTCCCTGAGCAGGGTTTATGGTATTCTTTCACAAGATCTCCATGTGTCCTCTCCCTTTGAAACTGCCATGAGGTCATAAGTGTGATACATGACCCAGGGAAGGGCAGTCATCATAGTGCCTTGGATGACCTATTTTACACAGAGGTCATTGGCCATCTTATACTCAGGACCTTTCAGCTATCTTCTCAGAATCATGCTAGTCTTGGCCAGACCTCTGTCCCTATGTCAAGGAGATGAGCACTGGTGGGATGGTTTGGATGAACATTCAACACACACACATACACGCACACACATGCACACACATACACATACACATGCACACACATACACACATACACACACACACACACTACATTCCAGCTGTCCTCTAGTCCCTTCTCACTGACTCTTCACCATGTCTCAAGCTCTGTCCCAGGGTTAGGCACCATATTTGTCTGTCATCTGTCTGTCCGCAGGCCAGGAGACAGATGGCTAAGAGTGTGATCACAACCCCAGGTCAGGGATGAGGGGGCAGAGTTCTCCAAACTGCAGCCACTTGCCCATCCATGCTTGGCTCCTCCCAGAACACAGGATTTTAAGAGCCTGTGTCTCACACCACACCTGGCAGCCTCTCTCCTGTCAGGTCCCCATCTGAGGACTTGTTCCTGGGGAAAATCTTCATTACACTGCTGGTGCCTGAGAAGGGAAGTGGACAGAACTCATTTGCAGCTTGCTATGCTCCCGTTATTGGATTTTCCTGGCTTGTTGCTGTGCTTCTTGTGATGGATGAGCACGAAGCATCTTTGTGGGGAGATCAAAGGTAGAGGTCTTTGGATAGTGTGGTCATTGGGGTCTGTCCTCCTGGAAGCTGTGAAGGTATGGTGGTGGCAGCTGAATCCAGACCAATGAGGGTGTCTGTTTCAGTCCAGAACCCATGCTGGGTGAGGTCTCTGTCATTATGATCTCTGACACTTGTCAGGGACATTTTGCCCTATAATTACAGAAGGTCATCAAAGGCCTTTGACTTAGAATGTTTAACAGAGCCAGCTAGGACTTTTGACTCTAGGAAGCTGACAAAGATAAGAAGGCCATTGCCTCAAGGATGTTTACAGAGATTCCCCTCTTCCTTAGTTAGCTATCCACAAAAGAATGTTTCTATTTACACAGGTGTGCTAGTTAACTAACTAGGTGTTTATTACCCCCAGTTCCTGCTCTCTGCCTCGACCTCCACCAGCTCCACATTTTGGGGCTATATATACTGATTTTGTTCCCTAATAAAGCGAGACCTTGACAAGAGAGATTTCGCTTGGTCTCCTTCTTTTCTCTTGCCCATGATTTTCAGGTAGGAGCCTCTTCGGACCCTGAATAACTGGACACGCTGGTCGGGTTCAGACACTTCAGGTACCGGGCAGAGAGGAGCTCACATGGGCAGAAGTATCAGCTACAAATCTATTGATTGAACTGGACTACTGATTGCTCCTTCCTTTTTTGTGTGTCCCCTGGGAGTTGGGGGACTTAGAGGAGGACCTTAATCAACCAGCTATCAGGAACACACGTGGGAGTTAGGGGAGCCCCAGAGCTGGTGTGTCCGTGCTCAGAAACTTCATGGATGAAGAAGACGACCCCTGTGTCCACCCTGCACTTACGGGCAGAATCCTGGAAACTGGGCCCCTCATCTCTATCACATGTGATCTGGCCTCCAGAGACCACAGCCAGTTGTCTCAATCTAAGACTGGTATCTTCATTGGCATATGTCTTCCCACTCAGTGCACATGGAGTCGCACGGAGGTCCCCTTGAGGACTCAAGCCTGCCAGTCCCATGTGCTCTCTGCAGGGGTCCGACCCCTCATCAGCATCCCTCCTACAGCAGAGCCTGCCTTTACTCCAGACTCTGTATTTCAAGGTGCTGTCTGTCTGTGGGCATGACCCTTTCAAGAACGACCACATATCCATCTTCCCTGACTGTCTGTGGGCGTGACCCTTTCAAAGACAACCACCTATTCATACTCACTGCCTATCTCCCCTTGCGCCCTGTCCTCCTCTCACCAGCCTCTCCTCTTGTTACTACACACTTCATCTTTCCTTCCACATTCCCGCCCTTAGTGATGGTACAGCCGGAGTGAGCTTGCCCTGTTCATGCCCTGCTTCCTCTGCAGTTGGGGGAGGGGAAGGTGTGCTCCTAGTAACCAGAAGATAGGTAGATGCAGAAGCCAGTCTTCCGAAGGAGGCCGCCCTCCACTCCTCCTCCTTTTTAGGTAGCACGGGGCTGCTGTGTGTGTGTAGGAGCAGGCAGTCTAGGCAAGCCTGTCCCGACAGCATGGCAGGTCAGGGGTGGTGGGTGGGTCACAAGACAGAAGGACACTGGACCTGATGGTTAATCTTGCCAATTCAACAGGATTTAGAATAATGTAAGAAAGACACCTCTTTGGGCATGTCCATCAGGCTGATCCTTGAGAGCCCGCAATGTGACCGGCTGCCTCATACCTCTGTTGCTGGACCTTCCCACCCCAGTGAACTGTACCCTTGAACTCTGAGGCCAAGTAAGCCCTTGCTCCCTTGATGTTGATTTCATCAGGCATTTTGTCGTGGCAGTGAGAAAAGTAACCAATGTGGAAAGTTGGTACCAAAGAGTGGGCAGTTTCTGTGATAAATCTGACCATAGGGTTTGTTGGGTTAGGAGGCCAATTTACAGGAAGAAGGTGGAAGAGTTTGGAGTTGTCAAGGGGCTTTGGTGGGAGCTGGAGGACCAGGATACTGTTAGAACTATGAATAGCAGAAAGAGAGCTCATGAGGATTCAGAGAGGAGTAAGGACTCCTCTACTGGGAACTGGATTCAAAGCCACTAATGCTACATCATGGCAAATAACCTGGCTTCCTTTTGTCTGTGTCCTGAGAACCAGAGAGAGACTGAATTCAAAAGTAATGGATGTATTTTTGGTGGCATATTCATTTTATTATTATTTTAATAAATAAAGCTTGCCTGAAGATCATAGCGTAAAACGGCCCCATTGGTCAGCCTTACAGACTAGGCCTTAAAGACACACACCTTTAATCCCAGTAGTCACACTAGTTGCCATAGAAAACATGTGGTAGGGATGCACGCCTTTAATCCCAGCCCGAGAAAGGATTATAAAATGGGAGGAGACAGCTTTCACACAGTCTCATTCTGAGATTCCTGGAGGCAGGATCGCCATTTCGGAAGGAGATCGAGGTAAGAGCCAGTGGCTGGTTGTTTTGCTTTTCAGATCTTTGGGTTGAACCCCATTTTCTGTTTTTGAGCTTTCATTAATCATGCTTCATGTATTTATTTGTTAGGTGAAAGAAATTTCAAGACACCTTAACTCGTAGGCTGGCTATAATCTCAGCTCACTGCTTTTATCTAAGTCTCTACTCTGAGAGCAGCAGAGGAGAAGCATCCAAAAGATGCAGTACGAGAGAAAAGGCTAGCGAGTGTGATGCAGCGGATCAGGGGGACACAGAAAAGGACACTGTGGCTGTTGAATCTTTTATCACCATCAAAGAAGAACCTCCTGCTCTGGATTGAGATTGTCTTGGAAGGGGTTCCCTGCTGTAAAGTCCACCTACAATGCAGTCACCAAGTGGCATAGAGTCCCCTACAGCTTGGGAGAAGTTGATCAGATCCCATCCTGTGCCAACAGTATAACTCATCAGAGATAGCCACATGGCAGGAATACAAAACCAAAGAGTCACAGGGTGCAGAGGCTTACATCAGCTTTCCAGGAAGGCCCTGGGCTGGCTCTTGCCTTGTCCACTTGACACAAGCCAGGGTCATCTGGGAAGAGAAAACCTCAGCTGAGAGAATGCCTCTATCAGATAGACCTGTAGGCAAGCCTGTGGGGTGTTTTCTTGATGAACAACGGAGGTGGGAGAATCCAGTCCATTGTGGATGGTGCCACCCCTGGACAGGTGGCCCTGGGCTATATAAAAGGTTTAGCAATGAAAGCCACTAACACAGTCAGTAAGCAGTGTTTCCCACACCTCTGCTTCAATTGCTTCCTGACATGACTTCCCTTCATGGTAAACTGAGATATGTAAGCCAAATAAACCCTTTTCTATTCTGGTAGTTTGAGTGTAATTGATCCCCATAACCTCACAGACAGTGGCACTGTTAGGAGGTGTGGCCTTCTTGGAGTCAGAGGAAGTGTGTCACTGTGGGAGTGGCTTTGAGGTCGCCTGTTATAGATACCACCAAATAAGTCACACTACTTCTTGTTGCCTAAGAGATGTAGGACTCTAGGCTGCTTCTCCAGCCCCATGTCTGCCTGCATGCTGTCATCGTTCTACCATGATGATAACGGGTTGACCCTCTGAACTGCAAGTGAGCCCCTCAGTTCAATGTTTTCCTTTATTACAGCTGCTGTGGTCGTGGGATCCCCTCACAGCAGTCGAAACCCTAAGACCCCTATTAAGTCGCTTTAGTCTTGATGTTTCCCACAGCAATAGAAGGCAAACTAGAGCAGCTCCTGTGACCCCGAGTTACAGGGTCACAGCGGCTCCAAGGGTAGAGAAAGCTGTTGTCAGGCAATGCGTGTCAGGGTTCTACTCCTTCGAGGAAGCCCTGGGAGGCCACTGTGCAAAGCCGGAAGTGTGAAACTTATGCTTCAGCAAAGAGCTCAGGATATGAGAAGCCCTAGGATCACGGGGCATACTCTGGGGGAGTCTGAAGGTACAGTGTAGAATCTGCCCAAGACGGGCCAGACGCTCTCTAGGTGAAAGAGCTGAGTCTACACGGAGGATGGTAGCAGATTCTCTCTCAGATCTACACAGGAACAGAGACCCTGCTGGTGACATGGTTTAGACTGAGGCCCCTGACTCTGTAACAGAGTAGCAATTTCTGTTTAAAACCCCTCATTTTGTATCAGTTTGTCACAAACGCCACAGGAAACCCCACAGCCTGAGTCCGAGCACTAGTTTTATGCAGGCAGAGACAAAGTCCTTGCTGATGCCATGTCTGTCCCCCTGCCTGGGACTGTGGGACAACACCCACAAACCTGTGTTGAGATCTGTCAGGATTGACCCAGCACTTGCGGCATCTGTGAGAACACTGGGTCTCAAGGCTGAATCCTGGCCAATGGCCTGAGACTGGTAGGGTTCCTGTAGGCATCCCTGCCCCCCAAAAATATGAGCCACCGGGGAAGGGGCATCCCGCATGTCACATTGTGGGAGTTGCTGAGGTTTAGTGAGTCCTTTCACTCAAGCTTTCAGTGCAGTAAGGGCCAGGTCTCTGCAGAACACTTCAAGGTCCTGAGACTGACGCTTTCATCATGGAAAGTATGATGAGGGGTGGGGCTTGTGAGAAGGGCTCCAGAGAGGAGTTGAGTAGAGGGTGACCAGGCCCTAGACCACCCCAGTCTTGGTTCTTTGTCATAATGATTATTGCAAGTCGTTCTCAGGTATTCAGATCATTACCAGTTAGTACATTCACAGGAGTGTGAAGCTCCGCCCCCATCGTTGAGCTTCAAAGAACTTTGTCATCAGAGTAGAAACCCGTGCCCTGTGTGCTTGACCTATTCTGCAATGCTCAGTTCTTTGGTGTCCCCCTGGCAGCCTTGTGAGAGAGAAGGGGCATATGGAGGCGGCGACAGCCTCTCCCGCTCTCTTCTTACCTCTAGGAAAGCTCAGATGAGGTGCAATCTGTCTGCCTGCATCCCACACCTCACTCCACAGCCCAGCAGGAGGGAGGGCAGAGCAGAAGAGAGACCAGGAGGGCTGAGCAACATGGGGGTGGACAGGATGGGGTGGGCAGGGCAGTAGGAGGTTTGCTGCGTAAATCTCCAGCCAAGAGCCCCCCTCCCCACTGCGGCCTTCAAGTTGTTGCTATAAATAGCCCCTTCTCCATCTTCACCCCCAGACGTTCCAGCCAAGCGTGCACGTGAGTTTGTGTCTGCGCCAGCTCTTTCTTAAGTGTTACCCTCTGTGTCCCCTGAACCTCCCTTATTCAGTTGGGGCTGAGCCTCTTCTGAGCCTCAGAGCAATCTGTTGCCATAACAACCCCTCTCCCACTCGCGAACATTCCTGGACCTGCCTTCTTCAGCTGATGTTCCTCAGGGGACTTTGCAAAGTGGTTTCTCAGAAAGAGAAAAGCATAAAGCTTCTAGTCCTTGGGACAGTGAGGGCCACACCAGTTGTCTGCCCTACCTGAGGACAGCTCTCAGGACAATGCCACTCCCCCCGCCCCACTCTCTCTGTCTCTCTCAGCCTGGTGGTTGGTTGCTCTGTTTCCAGACCCTTCTTAGCTATTGCTGCATTGTGTGGAGATTCTGGAAGAGCAGATTCTAGCTAGCTTTATTGTCCGCTAGGAGACCAAGGCCTTGAGAGACAGAGATGTCTCAGGCCATGCAAAAACCACAAAACAACCCGAGTGTAAGTCAGGGCTCAGGTCTTGAGCCATTCTCCCATCTGGGTAGATGCCCCTGCTTGTCCCCCAAGGTTCAGTGTTAAAAGATCAATATAGCAGTGTTAGGAAGTGACACCTTGAGGAAACACGGCTATGACAAACTTTGCATCAACTGAGGGTTCGGTCAGCAGGTTTGGGTGACACTGAGCACCACTTAGAAGACTCCCCGGCATCCTGGGTTGGGTATGGATTACTCTGGCCTCCTGCCTAGGGTGCATTTTCTTCTTCCCTCACGTTCCTGGCCTCCTCCTTAGGTAGAGTCTCCAGTTCCCCCACGTTCTGACTATTGTGACACTGTACTGGGTCTTCAGCAGACGGAAGTGCTGAGCTTGGATTTGAATCTCCAGCACACTGAGTTAAATAAATTCTTTGCCTGCCTCAGGAATTTCGTTATAGTTACTAACAGGACTCTCCTAGGGGCTTGTGGGAGACCCAACCCATTTCCAAACCAGCAGGCAACTCTGGTTTCCACAGTCAGAATCAACCAATGGAGACTTTCCTTCTGAGGGAAGAAGACTCAGAAACTAGGAGAGTCTGGACTGTTCTATGAGCAGGGAAATCCCACAAGCCTCTCTGCTGTCAAGCTCAGGGAACAGTGGCAATCACATGTCCCTTTCTGGACTCTCAGAAATAAGATGGCTTGTCCTGGAAGATTCCACGAGCACCAAATGCATCGCCCAGCATCCACTAAGTTTATCACATGTATCCCTTTCTTTCACCCATGGGTAAGGCCACGCCAAGGGTGTTATGTTTATTTTGGAATATCCAGTTGCCCACGCCTGTGTTTTACTTACAGCTCAATCCCGCCTATAAAGCAGAGACTGTTAACTGCCAATCGCTGGGGTTTTAAAGCAAAGTCAAGTTGAAAGCTCTCCAGGCTCCTCAGAGGAAGCCAAGACCGAGGCTCCGCTTTGGAGCTGGCTCGTGGTGCAACACCTTTGAAGCCACAACTGCCACTTCAGAGCAATCAGTGCCGTCCCTGGCCTCTCCTACACAGTCCTCTCACCTTATGCTAACACAAAAATTAAGCACGAGACATGAGTCTGCTAAACAGGTTTCACACACACAGATCAAATGGTGGCAGCCAGACTTGAGGAAAAGGCGCCAGCTGGAGCTGGGGAACAGGCTTCTTCCAGGTTCTGGAGTGGAAGGAGAATGGCCTGAGCTGTGACAGGCCAACATCCTGCATCCACACAGCTACTGGTGCCACGGCGGTGCATTCTGGGTAGTGGGAAAAGGGGCTGACAACGTCAAAAGCAAATGAGGATGGAGCCTGGGAAATGGCTCCATGGGCAAATTGCTGGTCTTGTCAGCATGAGTTTCTGAGCTCAATCCCCAGAACCCATATTTTGTGCCAGAGAGAGTGGAAGGGGGAGCAGGAGAGGCTTGGGGATCCCCAGCCATGCCACGCAGTTGGGTAGACACGGGGGTGCCCTCCCTTTTCAGTCCCTCAGATAACACCTTTGCAAGCATGCCTCCTCTGACTCACCCCAGGTAGCGCAGGTGCCAGGGACGTAGGTGACTTGAAGTTTGGCTGCTGGGCCAGCTCCCAGGCTCTCTGTGCCCAGAAGCTTCTCCACAGGGAGAGTACGAAATTCAAGTCGGTCAGCCATTGCTCATGGACAGGGCTCAGACCCAAGTTTCCAATTCCTGACCACTGTGGTTGTAGCAGGATTGTCTTTAGAGTGTGTCCTCCCCCTTTAAGAGTGCTGCAGTGAATCCCTCTGACACCCACTCTGGGACACCAGGGCAGGCTTTCCCTCCATGTGGCCCTCCTCACACTGAAGATCAGAACATGTCACCGTCACCGTCTGCCGTTTGGATCAGCTAGCCTCGCTCTAATGAGTGAGCTCTGGGAACACAGAGGAACCCCGAGTCTGATACAAAGGGACTAGGGAAAGGTGTCTGAAGTAAGCCCCGAAGGCTCCATACAAGGAAGAGAGGGGTGAGTCTGAAGGCACTCTCATTCTGGAAAATGGTTCAGGGAGGGAGGGGCCTGTGGTGGGAAACAGTTCCCATTGATTCCTGAGGATGTCCTGTGACTGAAAGAACAGCTCCCATTGTTTCCCTGGAGTGGTACACTTGCTCTTGATAGAAATAAGGAGATAAAGGAGGCTTTCTCCTTACAAGGGGATTTTTTTTGTGTGTGTAATTTTACAGTGGTTCCAGAGCCTTGAAGGTGCCTGTTGGAAAGCCGCGGTACCCCAGCCACCAATAGTGAGATGCATCAGCCAGGGAGAGCAGAGGTGTGCCAGTTACATAGAGAAGAAGGCCCCAGCCATGCCTTGAAATCTGAGAATCTCCACACCAACCATCCTCAGGAGAGACAGCTCTTCCACCACAAGGCCCCTGGGACTGCCTGACACGGCATGGCCCAGCGGCATGGGCAGATGGGATGTCCGGCGCGGCCCCAGGCCAGCTGCACACAGCCCTGCCTCAGTCTGTGCTCTTCAGCTTTGGGGAGGTGGCAACATGTTGGCTCTCGTGGGCTTCTGCACAATGAGGTCAGGAAAGGCTCAGGAGCACCTGGGTGCTCTGATGAAGCCTGTCACGGTGTCCCAGGGGCTACATGGGAGCTGATCTACTGTAGCACTCTCAAAATGGGTGGGCACACTCCAAAGCAAAGTCCCGCTGCAAACCCGAGTGCTGGGAACCATGATGAAGCTGCATGACACGGCTGGGAACAGTCCCAAAAGCGCTTGCTGCACAGGCATCGGAGCCTGAGCTTCAGTCCCAGATCCCCGGCAGCAACTCCCAGGCAGGCAGCATGCACCTGCCATTCCAGCACTGGAGGCGGGGCCAGGCATCGTGTCCTGGGGACACCAGGTCCTGGGTTCAGCGAGAAACAAGTTGTGTGAGAGGCCCAGAGAACAGACACGGCTGAAACAGCAATAACAATGGTGTAAAGCCAAGGCCCTAATGATTCGGCAAGAGAGGGACCTTGGCGGGTGAGGACCAGAGGGAGACCTGCTTGCCTTTCTTTGGAAGAACAGTGAGAAGAGAGCGGAAATGGGCGGAGCTTGTCTCTTAAAGGGACCTTCTGCACCTGCTTACAGACTACACAGAAGCCACAGGACTCAGGGCTGGCCAGGGTACTGCCTGAGTGCATTGTTCTGCCAAACAATGGCCATGCGACCAGGAGACCCTGCCAACCCTATCCACAAGAGACAGACCTCTTTGGAAGTTCTCTCCAGAGTCATGTGCAAAGCCATCAAAACTGAGAACATGGCCACCTGTCCATCTGGAGCACTGATGTGGCTGGCTCTGAAGCAGAACAAACAGGCGTAGCCTAGACTCCGGGAGTGCCAAGTGGGTACGAGAATTAAAGCTCTTGTGTTGGAAATTAACGGTATGCCAGCGCCCCAACCCCCAGTCCTGTGTCTTTCCCCAGTAAATGTCACATTTTCAGGGACGGCAACCAAGGAAAGTTCAGAGTAATAATATCAGAGCTCGCTCACTCTCTTTCTTTTGACATTTTATTGTGAAGTGAAATTGGATGGGTATATTTAGTTCCTTTTGTTGGCGACTGTTTCAAAGGTGCTTCTGCGGGCCTCTCATTAGCATCAGGTGTGCAAATATGGAAACTGCTCCTTCCCCTGGCTGAGTCATCCCCTGACTGGCAGGTGACATATCCCCCTCCGGGGTCCAGCATCTCCATAATGGGACTTTTATCTGGAGTTCTGGAGTTTAACAACTCAAGCAGAAACATAACCCTCTGCTATACTGGGGTTCATAAGAGGCAGCCCCACTTTTACCCCTCGGATCTCCACAACCCAATGGATTCTGCGTTCACTTATGGGAACCAATGATGTCTGCAGTCTTAGTCGTATGACACTTCTGGGAGCCACTGGAAATGTCTTGCACAGTCACGTGACTCCTCCGGTAGCCTATGGAAACCTCAGTCATGAGACACTGAAAAATACTGGGAATTATTGTCTTGGCCATGTCTTCCATGACATGGTGGGTGTCCTCTCACTCACAGGCCCTTCTAGGGACCACCCGCAAGCTTGGTTCTAGCTCAGGTGGCTTTCCCAAGGAGCGCAAGCTATCAAAGATGGCCTGGCTGCATCTTCAGCCCCAGCAGACTCCCTCCGATGTCAATTACTGGCTACAGCACTAGGCAGCCATTGCTCCCAGCAGTGTGGCTCCCTGCAAACTAGGTCATGCTGGCTCCCAACAGGCAGGTGGCACATGCTGCAGGCCCCCTGAGGACCCTCTGTCTTCCTGCTGTTTCTGTGCCTTTGTTGTCAATTCTCTACCTTGGAGAATTGCCTTGCTCAGCTTCCTGCTGAGCTCCCGAGTCCCCACAGAGGCAGAAGGGACTGGGGCACAGATGCTCCAGTCATCCTGTTGCTGCCCTGCCAATCAGAGCCACAGGAAGTAAGTCACATCAGCACACATGCCACCTGTCCTGTGCTGGGCGGGCAGCAGGGTGGACCGATTCAGCCAAAGGAGACCTACTGAGCATTCCCAGAGTAGGGCATAGTGCTGTGGGCTCTGGAGCTCAGTGGTAACTGGAGAGATGGGGTCACTGCCTGCTCAGCATGAACTCTTAGGGGTCATACATCCAGCAAACAAATCAGCCCACGACAACCAATTGCGGACAGTGCAGCGTATACTCGAAGAGGGGACAGGTACTCACAATGTGTGCATCTTGTCAACTTGATGGGACTTAGCGTCAACATGGAAACAACTCTCTGGGCGTGTCTGTGAGGGGTTAATTAATTAAGTTAGTTAATTAAGGTGGGAAGATCCATTCTAAAGGTTGGCTGCATAAACACAAAGTGAGCCGAGAGCCGTTGTTCATCTCTCTCTGCCCCCTGACTGTGGACACCATGCCTTCTCCACCATGATGGACCACACTTGGGAATGCGAGCAGAAATAAACTCTTTGTATGAAGTTGTTTGTATCAGGCATTTTGTCAAAACGCTGAGAAAAGCAATGAGAACAGTTTTCTGACGGCTTGGAGTGGTGCTTTGCTGGGAAGGGCGTGGTGGTGTTCTGGGTTTGCTTAAACAAAGATTGCCTGAAGACCAGAGTGTGGAGTTAGTCACACAGCCATAGAGGTCAGGCAGTGGTGTCATACACCTTTAATCCCAGCACTGGGAGACAGAGACAGATAGATCTCTGTGAGTTCAAGGCCACCCTGGGCTACATGAGATTAAATCTGTCTAAAAGAGAAACACCGCCATGCGGTGGTGGCTCACAGCTTTAATCCCAATGATAGGGAGGTGGAGATGGGGAGTGATATGGCTGGGGACCGAGAGGAACGTAAGGAGGGAGGAGACAGATACTCAGATGGCATTCAGTCTGAGGAGGACTTGTAGAGACAAGATACCCATCCAATCTGAGGATCTGCAGGCAGGATCTTGCCCCCTTCGGTCTGAGGATGCGGTAGAGGTAAAAAGTCTCTAGCGTCTGGCTGCTTTACTTCTCTGGTCTTTAAGCATTTATCCTGATAGCTGACTCTGGGTTTTTATGATTAAGACCAATCAGAGTCGCACTACAGAAGGGCCATTTCCATCTCCCACTGCCATCTCATGGTGTCTACTGGGGCTCTGTGTGCAGAGAGTCAAGGGTAATGACTAAAGAACTTGGTGACACATTCATTAGGGGCCACAGATGTTCCCCAATGTTCATGGGAGTATATTCATCCCACCATGGACTGGATGGTCCCAAGAACCGCACAACCTGGCATGTACCATGATCTTCCTTCACATGTCTACCCCAGATCATGTCTACACTACCAGTTACACATGGTAAGAGATGAACACCATGATGAATGGTGGGCCGTAACAACTACTGTGATGTACTGCAGAAAACGTTACAGACCTCCCCCATGTTTGTCTGAAAGGATATGACCCCCCCCAAAGGGAGTGGCACTACTGGGAGGTGCAGCTTTGTTGGAGAAGGTATGACCTTGTTGGAGGAAGTGTGTCACTGTGGAGGTGGGATTTCAGGTCTTTGGCTTAAGCTTTGCTCTATGTCACAGCCTCCTTCGTGTTGCCCACAAAATGGAGGACTCTCAGCTACTACTCCAATACCATATCGGCCTGCACCCTACCATGCTCCCTGTCATGATGATAATGAACTGACCTCTGAAACTCTAAGCCTCCGTAACCAAATGATATCTTTATAAGAGTTGCTATGGTGATGGTGTCTCTTCATAGCAATGGAAACTCTAACTAAGATACTGCCTTTAGCCCCCAATCCCCCACCCTGTTGCACTGTTCAAAACACAGCAAGTGAAGTCAGGGAAGAGCAAGGCTCACAGTGGTAGAAAAGTCACAAGCACTGGTATGTGTTGGCAGAGGTTTCTGTCCCACCCAGCCCTGCAGCTGTTTGGTCCCAAAGAAACACACAGAGGCCTACATTAATTATAAATTGTTTGGCCTATTAGCTCAGGCTTCTTATTAACTTTTACACCTTAAATTAGCCCATAATCCTTGTCTGTGTTAGTCATGTGGCTTGGTACCTTTTATCAGTGAGGCATTCTCATCTTGCTTCCTCTGCATCTGGATGACAACTATAAACTGAACTTTTATTCTTCCCAGAATTCTCCTGTTCTGGTCACCCCAACTATACTTCCTCCTTGGCTACTGGACAATCAGCATTTTATTAAACCAGGAAAACTGACAAACCTTTATAGGGTACAAGTCCATTGTCCCATAGCATGTATGGGCTCTGATGCCTGACAACAGTCAAGTTACAGTGATGCTTATGTTTTAGCCAGAATAATAATGTGCTGCTGTGTATGGGTGCACACATGCACACACACATGCTGTCTTAGGGTTTCTATTGCTGTGAAGAGACACCATGGCCACAGCAATTGTTACAAAGGAAAACATTTAACTGAGGTGGTGGCTTACCATTTCAGAGGTTTAGTCCATTATCATCATGGCAGGACATGGCAGTATGCAGACAGACTTGGGGCTGGCTACATCTTGATCAGAAAGCAACAGGAAGTGGATTGTCTCACTGGGCATGCCTTAAGCATATGTGAGACCTCCAAGCCCACCTAAACAGTGACACAATTCCTCCAACAAGGCCACACTTAACTCCTACAAGGGCACACCTAACAGTGCAACTTCTTATGAGATTATGGGGGCCAATTACCTTCAAAACAGCACACAGCCATTCCAGCAATATATTAGGAAGAACATCCCTTGCCAATGGGTCCGTGTTTACCAAGTTAGTTTCAGAAATCAATCATCCCAAGGGATGGGACATTGACATTTTTTACCATGTCATAGGAGAGGTGACAAGAGCTTTAAAAGGTTATGACTTGGCCAGTGTCACACAGAAGTAACCAATAGAATTCATACCAGGGCTGATGGAGCCAAGGCTGATGGCTGCATGCACACCCCTACTCCTCAACTCTAACCCCCATTAACATTTGAGTGCTCAGGGTTACTTGGCGCTGTGCCTTTTGTCTGGGTGGCTTCCTGTCTTCTGGATAACCAGTCCACTGTTAACTGCTTTTAACTGGTTCAGTCCTTGGTTGGTTTTGTAGAGATGAGAAATGTGGCTCTCTGTCCAAGTTGCCTGGGCTCAACTTGGTGAGAACCTACTGTTATCAACCGGGTCCACTTTCCAGCCCCCAATGCTACTACGTTTGAGCATAATAAATACTTGCTTCAGATTCTGTTAATGTCCTACACATAGCTGAATACTTTATTTTTAAAAAATTATGACACTCAATAATAGTCAAAATAGAATGAATCATTGTCAAGATACCGAAGAGTCAATAGAACCAGACCCCCAGCAGGACTTGTGTGTGGAACTCAGAGGGAAGCCAGCAGATAGCACCATGTCTGGCTGTCCATCCTTACAAGCCTGTGTCACAGACAAATTTTAAGCCACCACTAACAAGATGGTCTACTTTCCCAGAGAGGAGCTTCTCTGACTCTTTAAAGGTATGTATGGGATGGGCGGAGAAACGGAGGTCACAGAGTGGGACATTTTAGAAGGGAGTCGTGATGGCAGCAGAAGGCCACACCACTGAGTGTTCATTCCAGGCAAGAACAGCCTTTGAGGGTCCCACAGCTCCGCACCATCCATGTTACTGATGGATCTAATTCAGAGAACCGGCCAACAGCATTGTACAGAACAGCTGGCTGTGTGGCTGCCTCCTCTGGTGCCCCCCATCACACTCAGGTGGTAATCACCCCCACACCCCTCTTCCTCCCAACAGGACCGAGGGGAAGACCTCTTCCTGTTTGTTCACTGACAAGGAAGCTGAGGGCCAAGAGAAGTGGTTTGAATAATTTCCTGGTTCCTCCCTGTAGGTAGAAATGGGAAGATAAGAATTTCCAGAGAACCAGTCAATGCTGTGCTTCTCAAGGGACTGGGCTGTGAAGAATACAGTAGCAAGCAGAGCCGAGCAGCATTCTCAATGACAGCTGGAGCCTCGCAGCCACCACCCACAACTGCCAACACACGTGACCCCATCATGTTGAGTTAGACCCTGGCTCTCAGGCCACACGTGAAAGAGCTCAGCCTGGAAGAGCTCTAACTTCGCAGGTAGAGGCATGTCCCGATATCCCCTTCACAAGGTTCTGGGCACACCCTACAACGACCCCTAAGGAAGCCGCCTGCCTTCATCACATCACTGGAGTTCCTTGTACCCGAGCAATGTGTCCCATTCTGTGGCAATCTCCCTTCATGTGAAGAGGAAGCGTAGGAGGAACCAGCAGCAATGAGGGACAGCTTCAGGAGAGAACAGGGGACATTCCATGATGTTTGCCTTGCTTCCATTACATCTGTCCAGTCTGACACTCTCCAAGTTCCTTTAAGAGGTTTGCAAAGCTCAATGCACCCCACCTCCATGCCACACCCTTGGTGAAGCCATCTGAAGTCAGTCTCGTCGCCAATTAGTTGGAATCAAAGGCGACACGGAAACCTGTTTCCTGACAACAAGGGACCTAGCTGTGACTGCACCTCACAGGCACCATGAGAGATGGGGTCTCCCGATCACCTCCACACTCCTGACCTCTGGGGGCTTGAGAATGCAGCTTTTGCTGTATAAGCCACCAGTGCTTGGCCACCAAAGCTGAGCAAGTGGATGCCTGAGCCCCTCATGGGTGTCCCCAGGATTTCAGAAATGGAGCTGTCCCTTAGGGAACTCCAACAACATCAGGAAAAGAGGCATGGGTGGAGAGCTGCATCCATTCTGTGCAGAGAGGACTATATTTTTTCACATTAAATTTTGTGATAAATCTCCTTATGATGACTTCTGAGGAACTCCTTCTGACATACAGCCACAAGGAGGGCTGACAGACATACAGCCACAAGGAGGGCTGACAGACATACAGCCACAAGGAAGGCTGACAGACATACAACCACAAGGAAGGCAGACAGACATACAACCACAAGGAAGGCAGACAGACATACAACCACAAGGAAGGCTGGCAGACATACAACCACAAGGAAAGCTGGCAGACATACAACCACAAGGAAGGCGGACAGACATACAACCACAAGGAAGGCGGACAGACATACAACCACAAGGAAGGCGGACAGACATACAACCACAAGGAAGGTGGACAGACATACAACCACAAGGAAAGCTGGCAGACATACAACCACAAGGAGAGCTGGCAGACAACCACAAGAGTTTCTCTCTTAAGTGTTCTTGTAGGAAAAAAAATGCCAGCCAGAATCTGACAAAATCTGGGCTTTCGGGAATAAAAAATTGTACCTCCTTATGTACTTCTTTCGAACTAATGTAGAAATACTGTCCAATGACATCGTTCAGAGACACGGGCCCCGAAGCGCTGGCTCAAAATAGTTTGTGATGTTATATTAATCACATGCAAACGATGCTTCCGAAATGCTAGGAAACAATTGATTCTTTTAATAATTTAAACAATGCCCCTAAACCTCTTTTTGACATGATTTGCTTAGCAAAATACCCTCTCCAGGGTCATTTCACAGGAAACTTTGAGCCCCTTTTATCTCCTCGTGAATCCCACACAGCGGCTTTCCTCCTCACTGTCCTCCTTGCTTTACTTCCTCAGCCTCTGTAGGGCCATCTCTCCAGTGCAAAGCTGCACAGTTCCCACACTGCACGGCTCATGCCAAACTCCTGATTTGGTCAGAGTGCATAAGCCAGAGAGTGGGGTGGCACTGCCTGGAGAGCCTCTAGGTATCACATCCCACCATGTGTACATATGTCCATGTACGAGTCTCTGTGTTTATGGTATAGACATATACATGCGGACTGCCCGTATGTATGTATGTATGTATGTATGTATGTATGTATGTATGTATGCTCCTTACTATGTTCTGGGCTCCATCAGTTGAGAAGGTGACTCAGACCCGTGTGGGGTGGCATGGCTCAGGGGTGGCCCTGATGGATCTACAGCCTGTGCCATCCACAGTGAGATGGAGGAGCTGGATCACAAAATCAAGTCCCTGGAGGTTGGGGATGGTTCATCGGGTAAAGTGTTCCCTGTACAAGCATGAAGAGAGTTTGGATCTCCACACAACTTGGTATGGCAATGTATACCTATCACCCCGGTGCTGTGGAGACAGGGACAGGCCAGTTTTCCTGGAGTTTGCTGGTCATTTAGTCTAGCTAAAGCAATGAGCTCCAGATTTAGTGAGATACACTGTCTCAAAAACTAAAACAGAGGGTGAGGAAGGACACACGCCCATGTACATGCATACACACATGTCACACACACACACCACACATGTAAACATATATGTGCATACACACAGCAGTCAAGCGTACACATATACATGCATGCACACACACGTCACATACACACATGACACACATGTACAATACATGTGTATACACATGCCAGTCAAGTGTACACACATATATGCATGCACACACATGTACATACACACATGTCACATAAACACACCACATACATGTACACATACATGTGTGTGCACATACCAGCCAAGTGTACACACACATGTACACATATACATGTGTACACGCGTACACACACATACTCCCGATGACTCCAGCTTGATCATTACACATCAAAGGCGTCTTTCAGATCAACCACCACCATTCAGCCCATAAACAAGACCAATTGTCGTATGTCAGTTGAAATATTTGTGAAATTTGGAAAGGAAAACCACCCCTTTCCCAAAACCTTGGAAAGTAAGGACCAAAGTTGTCCAGCCTTTCACCCGTAGACAGCCTCAGCCGGCTTTGAGGAACGGCACCCAGTCTGGAGCCCTGAGAGGAAGGACAAAGAACATTTGACCTGTGAGCCTTGAAAAGGAAAAATGGCCCCAAACCAAACCAGACAGAGCAATGACAAAACCAGCAGTGAAGGCTCTTGGTCTTCCTCTCAGGAGCTGGTGCACTTGGTACCCGGGTGTGTGTATGTGTGTGTGCGGGGGTTGGTGTGGGCTGTCAGGAGGCCTACATCGCCTCTCGCCTTGTTCAACCCACCTCCCCAGATATCTGTGATTGAGTAGCATCAGCCCCCTACCCCTACCCCCTCAGATCCGGGAAGAGTGATCAAAGAAGAATTTAATTAAACTTTCATATTTAATTTCCATCTTCACGTTTACCGGGTCTTTTTGCTCAAAACACGCTATTCTTGGGGAGCTGAGAAGTTACTCAGGAGAGCAGAACTCAGTGGGATCGAAGAGAAACTCAGCCTTCATGGGTTTTCTTAAAAGAGCCCAGCCCGCCCATCTTCATGAAGACTGAACAGGCTTATTATTTAGGGCAGCAGCATCTGAATTATGAATCACCAGTGGCAAATTAAGAATGCAAAGAGAGCGACCTCCATTCACATCCGGCCTGGCACAGAGCTGTATTTAGGGTACGGAGAGTATGGCAAGTCAGGGCTGGTCCCCACACCCACTGCCTCACCTTGGGCTCCAGAAGGCAGTGGCACCCCCAAGGCAGATTGCTCATTCCACTGCTGTTGGAGATAAGGACACAGGCAAAGGCCACACAAACATCTCTGGGTGCATTTATTTGAAGACACCCTTAGGGGTCTCCTACCCTTTGCTCCAATGATGGTTACTTTGTGCTCTAGTCACCCACTTGGGGTCCCATCTGAGGCCACCCTGCATAGCCTCCAGGGCCGGTCCTCCCAAACCAGGGGGTGCCAAGAATAAGTTTTGCAAGGCTCCACTTGAAGAGACTAAGTCTTACTGCCAAAGTTTCAGAGCCACCTGTGCACACTCATAATTCATGCACTTGGTACACATCTTTCTGATCTCCTCATTAAAGCCCTATCCCTAAGGAGGTCTCCTACTTGCCGCTCCCCTTAGCAGGACTGGAAAGCAGCCATTCTCCCCATTGTGCCCACAATGCCCCTTAGCAGAACTGGAAACGAAATTCAAACCCAGGAAGAGCCGCCTCCTGACCGAAGCACAGGTAATGGGCCGATTCCCTCGACTCCTGTGTCCTCTGCCACCCCTAACATCCAGTGGGGAACCTGACTAAGGTTGACACACCTGCTCAGACAGGCACATTCCTGCTTGGGGTGGGGGGAGGGCTGGTGAGGTTATCTGGCTGCTGTGGGAGGACGGGCAGTGTCCACTGAAGACACACACTCAGCCCTAATTCCTAGAACTTGTTCCTATGTCTTCATTCAGATGTAGAGTCTTTATGGATGCCGTCAGGTGATGATGGAGTCCTCCTGGCCTGGGGTCAGTCCCAGAACAATGTCTGGAATCCCCAAGAAGAGAAGTGATAAGCTTTGAAGGAGGAGGCTAATGAAGATGGAGGTTCACGTGGTTTGGATCTTAAATGCTCCCTAATGCTCACATTCGAAATCTTGGTCCCCAGCTGATGGTTCTACCCAGCATGTGGGGTGAAATCTTGGTGATCTGGGCCCTATCTGGAGGAAGTAGATGTTGGAGGCATGCCTTGGTAGGATATAATAGGACTCTGGACCATCCACCTACTCCAGTCCTTATCTCTCCTTCCTGGTTCCATAAAATGAGCAGCTCTCTGCCAGGATCTTCAGCCTCACCAAAACAATGGGGTCTAGCATCATAGACTGAACCCTCTGAGACTATGAGCCCTATCCTACGGCTTAGCTGATGTTCTGTTGTTGTGAAGAGACACCATGGATAAGGCAGGTCTTCTAAGAGAAAACATTTAGTTGGGAGTTTGCCCACAGTTTTAGAGGGCTCATTATTGTCATGGTGGAAAGCAGACAAGCACAGCATTGGAGCAGTATCTAAGAGTTTTATAGCAGAGAGAGAGAGAGAGAGAGAGAGAGAGAGAGAGAGAGAGAGAGAGAGAGAGAGAGAGAGAAGCAACAGCCAGGTAGACACTGGTACTGGTGGAGGCTTTTGAAATCTCAAAGCCCACACCCAAAGACACACCTCCTCCAACAAGGCCATATCTCCTAATCCTTCCACCCCGTGACTAAAGCATTAAAATATACTGCAAGTGGAGACCGCACCCAGACCCAAGTAATAGTACAGAAACTATATTCATTACAACATTGTTTGGCCAATAGCTTAGGCATATTCCTTGCTAGCTCATACATCTTAAATTAACCCATTTCTATTCATCTGTGCATCACCATGAGGCTGTGGCTTACTGGAAAGGTTCTGGGAATCTTTCTTCTTTGGCAGCTACATGGCATCTCTCTGACTCCACCTACTCTCACTATATAGCTCTGTTAGGATTTCCCACCTGGCTTCACTCTGCTAAGCCATTGGCCCAAACAGCTTCATTCATCAACCAATAAAGGCAACACATATACAGAAGGACATCCCACATCAATACATGAGCTGATGGGAACCATTGTCATACAAACAATGATAAGCTGGATATCTCAGGTATTTTTTTTTTCCATAGGGAAGAAAAGCTGACCAGCACAAGGGAAGACATGAGATCAATATTATGACATACTGAGGACTGATAGGGACAGCCAGAGTTGCCTGGAGCCAGAAGATAGAAGGAAGTGCATTTCCGGAACCTTTAAAGGGAAGTGGCCCAGCAGACACCTGCAGGAACCAGGGTTTCTGGTCTCCGGGTGGGAAGAGAATGGTGACCTGTTTCTTAAACCACATAGCTCGTGATACACTTGTTACACCCTCCCCGGGAGACTAACAGAACCATTTGCCAGAAGTCAGGGGCCGCTCCTATTTCCTCTCCAAGTGAGATGCTTGCAGCAGGACTGTGTGACTTCCAAAGTCAAACAAAACAGACATGGATCTCCCGCAGAGGAAGTTTTATCGCGGGAACAAGCAGGATAAGACCACAAGCTGGGACATAAATTCCCAGCATGGTGACCTCTGGTACTGTGACCATGTTTCACTGAAGGCTAGCAGGAACGAGGCTGTTCCATATGAACACTGGTCCTGTGCTAACAGCAGGCACAGAGGGATATCCTTTACTAACATAGATAGTCTATGTATCTGTTCTGACAGCTGGTGGGGAGGGATATCCTCTGCTAATATAGACATTCTATGTATCTATGCTGAAAGCTGGTGGGGATGGGATATTCTAGAGAAAGACTCATGTCCCTCCCTGTGGCTCTCAGACAACCACCAGTTTGTCCCTGTGAAATCAGTGTGTCTGACAGGCATTCAGAGGTCAGTGCTGAAGCTGCTATCGGCTTTCACAGTTCACCTGTCTGAGGAATTGATGGATCTGTGACATAGAACACTCTCGGGTCTGGAATGGGTGAGGATCTCAAATCTGAAAGCTTGAGGACTCCATATTGTCAGTCTGGATTTATATCAAACCTGTCTCTTTAACGGAACATGGATGAAGGACACCTGAGCCCAGGCCTCCTTGACCCCAGTTAGCCCATCTCACAGTTACACTGATAATGCTCCCTAGAGTTCTGTGCACTTTAAGAAAGGGTGACAGCTGGGGACATAGACTAGACTTCTATTCATTTCCCCTTGCCCCAGATTGACCAAACTAAAAGTAAGTCCATTTTCCGTTATGAATTTATGTCCTAATTTCTTCGGAACACAGGGAACTGAGGTGGCGGTTAACAGATCTAAGTGGCCAGGAGCTGCCAATGTCTGAACCAGGTGCAGAGTGGATCTTCCGCTGGCTCTGGAGTAGAGAAAAACTCTTCTACAGCTTTGTGTGCATGGAGGTTGGTTCTCCTAAGGTCTATCCTTGGCTAGCAGATGGAGACTTCTCTCTGGTACCCTCACATGGTCATCTTTCCATGTCCCACTGTCTTGCTGCTCTGAGGACACAGTCCCATTGTATTGGGGTCCACCCTCATGACTCCATTCTGTATTACCAACCCCCCCGAAACCATTGTCTGAAAAAAAAAACCACACTGAGGTTCTAGGAGTCAGGGTTTCAAGTCCTAAGGATTAGACCCTTTCTGGGGTGAAACCACCATAGAAAATCTAAGCACGGCCCTGGATTCTAGAGTCTTGGCCACTGTCCAGGGCAATCAATGTCCAAAGAGCTGCAGACATTGAAACAGAAAGCAGGTGCACCAGCCAGTCAGCTCAGGGTCAGGAGGACAAACCTCACCATGGCTTCACTCCTTCACACCTGTCTCAGAGATGCCGAATGACCCCTGCTTGGGCCATCCAGCCTCCACAAGGCTGAACCAAGCCCTCCCTGTGTATCTTCTCAAAGGGAGAAGTTCATGACTGGGGACCCTCAGGAAGGAATTGGTACAGAGAACCCCCTCGAGGCTGCTGGGTGCATGGGGGAGCTGCACATACCTGGAGCTGTCTTCCATTGATCCCTCCTACTGAGCTTAGAAAGTGAAGGTGATGTGTCCCTCTCCTTACTGCCCCTGGCCAGCTGCGGCAGGGCAATGGCCATGCTACCTCCTTGCCTCTCTTGAGCCCACAAGGTGGTTCTTCCTAACTTCCAGCTCTGCTCAGACACAGACAGAGCAACCCAGGCCATGTCCACAGAAGGAGGGGGCAAGAGAACTCAGGTCAGGACACGGCAGCTGCAGTGTGGTGTTTTAACCAAAGGCTTCATCTCTCCTCCATTCTCCATCCCTCTGGAACTTAGACTCACCCGTACGAAGTGGTTTTGGTACCATCACTCTGCTGTCACCCCCAACCACTAGTCTAGCCCCATGGGCCACCCGTCCATTTCTACCCATGTAGATTTGCCAGCATAAGACATTTCACTGGGAAGCAACTGTGCATTGTGCTGTTCTAGATCTGACTGCTCTCATTGAACACGATGTTTTCCCGAGGTTCTAGATCTGACTGCTCTCATTGAACGCAATGTTTTCCCAAGGGTCACCTCCTTTGGAGCGCAACTCAGTCTGTCATTTCCTTTGACATTTTGGTTGTGAGCCTAGCCTTTAATGGCCGAGGCATCTCCCCAGCCCGACTTCGTTCTTTTTAAGGAAAATAGTAGCCAGGGCATGGCACGGTCATCCCCCCCTCGATGGACATCTGGTGGCTTCCACCTTGAAGCACGTGTGACATCGTGTCTCTGAAACAGTATAATTGTGCACAAGTTTATGGTAGTGACACTCTCATTCCTTCTGGGTGTTTGCACACTGTTAATTTAGTGTAAACTTTGACACAAATTAGAATCACCTGAGTCGAGAGCCTCACCTGAAGAACTCTCCTGATTGGTTGAACTGATGTGGGAAGACCCACCCTAAATGCGAGTGGCATTTTCTGACAGCCCAGATTAAAGGGGGTACAGTATGGGACTGGGGAGATGGTTCAGTGTTTAAGGGCACTGGCTGCTCTTCCAGAGGATCTGGGTTTGGTTCCCAGCACCTACATGGCAGTTCACATGCCTGCAACTTCAGTTCCAGGAGATAACACGCCCTATTCTGACCTCAGTAGGCACCAGGGTCACATGTGGTGCACATACATACATGCAAGCAAATCTTTCATACATATATGATAAATAAACCTTTAAAAATAATCTTCGAGTGGCATGGTAAAAGGAAGGCAGTCCCCCCCTTGCTCTATGGCCTCCTCCCTCACCCCCGGATTGATACACCCTGTTGCCGCTGCTGCTTCTAAACCCGTCACTGACAGCAGAACCATCTATACCAGGGTTCCACCCTCTACTGAGGACCAATAGCTTCTCCAGGAACCTTCCAGGGTAGGTGCCAGATTGGGAATACTGAGGCACACAGCCTGGTGGACCAAGAAACTGCCAAACTTCTGGCCTCCCTAGTGAGAGATAGCCATGGCAGAACTCTTTACATAGGCACATAGCCTTAAAGATCAAATAAACACAGGGGTCTCAGTAGCGTCTCAGGTGTGAGACAGCTGTTGTTACTATTTAACATAAGCTGATTAGATATTATACATGTGTGTGTGTGCGCGCACACACACACAGAGACAGACACACACCCATTGGTCTAGAGAATCAGGACTAATACAAGCTGTGATGTAGCTTTCTTGGACTGCCAGCCCCTAAATCATGACATGGAGACTTATTATTAATTATGAATGCTTTGCCTTAATTTAGGCTTGTTTCCAGGTAGCTTTGGTTTAACCTAAATTAACCCATTTCTATTAATCTGTATGCTGCCCTGAGGCTCATTTGTCTCATGTATGTATTGTCTGTCCTGCTTTCCTGATTCCTCCATGTCTGTCTGTCTGGCCCCCGGCTATCTGGCTCCTGGCTGGCTGGCTCCCCTTTTCTCTCTGCCTGCCAGCCCCGCCTATCCCTCTTCTGCCTAGCTATTGGTTGTTCAACTTTTTATTAGACCAACCAGGTGCCTTAGTCAGGCAAGGTGAACCAGCAAGACACCTTTACATTGTTAAACCAATACAGCATAAACAAAAGCAGCACCTTTCTAAAGTCAGACAAATGGAGCATAGACAAATGCAACCCACTTTACATAATTAGACAATTCTGCAAGACAAACAAAAGTACTGTACCCTCACACAGTTACTAACTTACAAAGTTAAACAAACATTCTATCTCACAGCCCTGTATTTAAGATCAAGCACCAGAATTGTCCACATTGCCAGTAGTACCTTCTTAGTGGTTCAGAGAGACAGAGAGGTGGATGCAGGTTCCACACTGCCTTTTGACCCCAAGTCTTCCATTTGGCCCAAACAGGAGAGCTGGACCCCCAGGCATCTCTTCATGCTCCCCCATTGGGTCATAGAGAGGAAGATGAGAAGACCAGGACTCATCTGAGCTATGATCCAAGACTGAAGAGCATTGTCATCCTCTTCCTTTGCTGTTCTGCCCACTCGCCCTGCATCTGGCTTCTCAACCACGTGCTTCATCCATCTGAATCCAAGAGTGAGTCCAGCTTTCTTCCCGCTCACTCCTCAGCTCACCCCACCCTGCCACAACTCAGCTCAAAGGTCATCTCAGGCTCCAGGGGCAACCCCTCTTCACCATCTCCTTCCTCAGTCCAGGCTGCTGAACTCAGAACCTAGCAAATACATTTAGTTCGTGAGTCTATAAAACCCAGCAGTGAGTTGGAGTGCACCCCTCTGGCCTTTCCAAGTCTTAATTTCTTTTCCACAGTAACTCCGGTATTGCCCTGGAGACCAGTGTGGGAGGTGAAATTGGATTGAGGCCAGATGATTCCTTCCCCACAAATCATTGGCTCCCTAATTCTTTCAACAGACAGTCTTTTGTCAGACCCAGCGGCAGGAAATAAGGACACAAAATGCTGGGCCACAAGACAAGCAGTTTCTGAGTCACACAGATTGACTAGAGGCCGCATGGCTGCACTTGAGGCAAGCCTGTCGGGTACTGGAGAATAGGGAACCTGGTCCTGTGGGTGATGTGATTGGCTCATTGGGGGACCTCCTGGGCTGATGAGAGGACTCCCCATTGAATGACAAGGTGGGTGCGATGGGTGGGCTGAGAGGGGACAGCAAAGACCTACGTGGGTCAGGAACTTGCTTTGGAGCGCTCCAAGTGAGGCCTAAGGTCCCTGAGCATATCTTAGTTCACAGCAGAGCATCGTGGGCTGTGCTGGAACTGAGAGCTCCCCCCCCCCCGCCTAGCCCAGCAGGTGGGTGAGCTAGGACGGCTGTGGCAGATGCAGGTGGAGCATAGGGTGAGCCAAGTATGGAAGCCCTTGCTCCTTCCTCCTTAGCCCCACCAAGCCCTGCCAGTCACCCCCATGCACTCTCTCCTGATCCGTTTTCGAACTTTTGACTTTCCTGCTCTGACCCGTTTTAGACTAGTCACAGACTTTGCCCCGGAAGGTGCCTTAGAGAGCCTACATCTCTGGGATGTCTGTCTCCTACAGGCTTTTTTTTTTTTTACCCTGCAATCAACCAACCTCCGGTCCCAGTTCAGAGTTTCCACATGTGCAAGATGGCCCTGCCCCTCTGGTCACTCTCAAAGACGGTTTTAATAACTACTGGCTATAGAGTGGTGGCCTCTGAGTCACGACAGGGCACAGGCCAAAGGGGCAGGATGGACCATAGACAGGAACTCGCTCACACTTAAGTCAGGGTGCTGTCCCCACTCCTCACACTACAGATTTGGAAAAAGGATACCTAGGGTCCCTGTGTGAGATCTTACCAAGACTGGTGACAACGACAGTGGCTCAGATGTGTCCCCAAAGGTCCCTTCCTTAAACCTGACTGACTTTAGCTTTCTCACTATTCCAGTGTGCCATAGGATGGTATTACTGTGAAATTGTGTGGGCCCTCTCCAGGGAGGAGCAGAGGACTTGTCACTTCCACTATTCTGTTAAATGCTGAAGGACTTTGCCCTGGCATGGGGAGAAGAAAGAGTCTGGGTGAGAGACACGAGTCCCGGGTGTCCATCTTTCCCCCAGGCAATTTTTTTTAACTTTTTTTCTTGCAATATAGTCTGATCATGTTTTCCCTTCTAATTCCTCCCAGATCCTCCATACCTCCTTATCTATATGACTTATGTTCTTTATCACTCTCTCAAAAGAAAAAAAAAGAAGTAAACAAGCAACCCCCCCCACAAAACCACATAAGCAAAATAAAACAAACAAACAAACAGGCAAAAGACCAAAAAGACAAAAAAAAAAAAAAAGCCAAAATGAAACAGAAAGAAACCAAGGTCCACAAAACTATCAATGAGTTTGTTTTGTGTTGGCCAACTACTCCTAGGCATGGGATATGCGGTTGATTATATCAAGTGTATTACATAGTTTTGTGCCAATTTGGCATAACCTAACATCATCAGAGAGGAGGGACCCTCAATTTCAAAAACATGCCACCATAAGATCAGGTTGTGAGAAAGCCTATAGAGCACTTCCTTAATTAGTGCTACATAATTTTATAATTTCTTATGTAGTATAAATAATAAAAACCTAGAGACAGATACTGGGGTTCAACCTGAAGGTCAGAAAAGCAAAACAGCCAGCCACTGACTCTTACCTCTTCCTCAGTCCAAAATGGCGATCCTGCCTCCAGGAATCTCAGAATGAGACTGTGTCTGACAGCTGTCTCCTCCCATCAACTCCTCTCTAGGGATTAAAGGCATGCACCACTACTGCCCGGTTTCTATGACAAACTAGTGTGGCTACTGGGATTAAAGGTGTGTGTCACCACTGCCTGCTCTCTAAGGGGTTGTTTACTCTCTAATCTTTAAGCAAGCTTTATTTACTAAAATACAAATGAAAAATCACTGCGACTGGGTGGGGCTGGTGATTGGTTCTGTAAGAAAGCAGTCTGAGCAAGCCAGTAAACAGCACTCCTCTGTGGCCTCTGCATCAGCTCCTGCCTCCAGGTTCCTGCTCTGGTTGAGTTTCTGCCCTGACTTCCTCTAGTGATGGACTACACTACAGAAGTGTAAGCCAGATAAACCCTTCCCTTTGCAGCTTGCTTTTGATCACAATGTTTTATCGCAGCAATAGAAACCCAAACTAAGACACCCAGTGACACTCCTAGGCAATATTCTAAGCACTTTGGATGTGAGGCACATTTTCCTAAGTCCTAAGCAGGGGGTGAAGGCAGGAGATTAAAGTCCTTGGCTACAATTGAGCTGATGTCTTATCACAAAGATAAACAGTAGGAGGAGGGATAAGCGGACTCTGTGCCAGTGCTTAAAAAGTTCCAGGAGGGAAGAGAATGTGGACCACGGGAGTCAGGGATTGCTGAGGATGGGCAGCTGGGGAAGAAGACATTCTGGGAAGGGTGCTTCTGAGCCAAGGCCTGGAGTTGAGGGAGCTATTCCTCATGGAAGGAACTGTGTTGAGGCCCAGGCAGGTGGGCCATCTGAATTTTGTACTTGGACTTAAGAAAAGGAAGGGGTAGCCCAAACACCAAAGGGCATCTTATATGGAAGACTCTAGGAGGAGAGGGGATGTGGGTGAAATGTCCCCACTGCAGGACCCCCAGGGTGCCCAGGGCCACCACTCATGATTGATAAGTAGACATAGGCATGGACGGAGGATAGTACCACTTATCCCTAATGCCGCTCTGTGGGTTTATCATCACACTGTTCAGATGAGGATACTGGGAAAGGATGGAAGTTAAATTCACAGGCAGCATCCTGACTCTATGTGGCCGCCTCCCCTCTAGCCCAGGGCTCTTTCCCTCTCTGGCCACCCTCCCATCCAGTTCCTGGCTGCATTTATGGTCAAGCCCTTGACACGCATGCTCCTCACTCCTCAGATTGTGTTTGCCCCTCTTGCTTCTCAGGGGAAAGGGCAGCTTTCGAAAGCCTGCTTGCGTCCCACACGACAATCTTCTCCATCTCTTGAGCAGCGTTCGCTTTTCTCCAGAAGTCAGGGGACTTTTCAGCAAAGCCTGAACCTGACCTCTGTCCCTGGCCAAGCTGTTCTCCGGCCTCTGCCCGCCCCCTCTCTTCCTTCCTCCTGAGGCTCTGGACCCACTAGGCTGGCTTACAGCACAGGATGCCCTAGCGTCTGCTCCCTGCCCTCTGGAACATTCTGTCTTCCTAGGAGCAAGCCTTGCACCTGTTGTGTCTGATTCTCCTCCCACATGTCCTGGGAGGCTCTGCCGGTCTGTCCCCTGCCCCCCTGTCCCCCTGTCCCCAAGCTCACAGCTCGCCATGCTGAGAGCAGGAGTGACATCTCTGGGCAGTGACCCCCATTGGTCAGCCACCTCCACAGCAATTAGCCTGCTGCCCTGTCCCTGTCCTGCTTGTGCTATTTGGAAGCATTCATCACTGTTAGCAACACACACATTGGAACTTTTCTGCTTTATATTTAGCAGTAAAAGTGACCAAGTTAAGAGGATGCCCCCCTACACCGTGTGCCTTTCCTTAACACTTCACTGCTTCCTGTTCCCCAAATATCCTTAGGACCTCAGACCTCGAGTATGATTCCAGCATGACGGGCTGGAAGGGCTTTGACTATGTCCCTGACCAACAGGCTGGTTCCATCCCCAGGTCTCTAGGTGCGTAGAAGCTATGGGTAACAAGTCAAAGACGGATGAATCTCTGGGGGTGAAGCCGTGGGCAGCTAGATGCTCGCAGCTCTTTGAATCCCGAGCTCTACAGATCCACGGCTAGCAGTGGCTGTAGTGTGGGAGGGGCAGCAGCCGCCCTCTCCCAGTCTGTGGTTTGTGGTTGCCAACTCCAGCAAGGCCTCCTCTGCGGCCAGCTCAGGCACTCATGCAGGGGCACAGGGCAAGCTCCCTACTGATGCCGGACAGCCTGGGCTCGGGCCAGCAGCTTCCACAGTTTCCCTTCCTTATATGGAAGAACAGGTGGCTCACTCTGAAGGGCACATCTAGGTGGGCAGCTGGTTAGCCGAAAACGGCGTTGTTTGTCCTTTTGCACCCGCTGTTTCTGACCTGAGGATTCAGCAGACCTCAGGACAAAAGTGTATTTGAAAAGCTACTGTAGGGGCTGGAGAGATGGCTCAGTGGTTAAGAGCATTGCCTGCTCTTCCAAACGTCCTGAGTTCAATTCCCAGCAACCACATGGTGGCTCACAACCATCTGTAATGAGGTCTGGTGCCCTCTTCTGGCCTGCAGACATACACACAGACAGGATATTGTATACATAATAAATAAATAAATAATTTTTTTTAAAAAAGCTACTGTAGTGGCATTTGATTTGTATTTTACTAAATAAAGCTGGCCTGAAGATCAGAGAGTGGAACAGCCACCCTAGCCAGCCTCACAGACCAGGCAGTGGTGACACACACCTGTAATCCCAATAACCACAGTAGTTTGCCATAGAAACCAGATGGTAATGGTTGATCCCAGCACTAGAGAGGAATAGCAGACAGGAGGAGACAGCTCTCAGTCTCATGCTGAGATTCCTGGAGGCAGGGTCGCCATTTCCGACTGAGGGAGAGGTAAGAGCCAGCGGCTGGCTGCTTTGCTTCTCTGACCTTCAGGTTGAATATCTGTCTCCTGGTTCTTATTAATCATGCTACAAGCTACATGTGGGGACTGGAGGAACAGAGCAAGGATGAGGGCTTGAATTTGATCCCCAGAATTCACATCAAAGGCTGAACATGGTGACACTTGCCTATGATCCCAGATGGAGACAAAAGGATCTGGGGCTCACTCGCTGGCCAGTCTAGCCAATGGCAAAGCTCCTACTTCAGCAGACAAAGACCATAGACAAAGAGGGTGACGAATGATCGAGGAAGATAGTGAACTCTGACTTCCGGCCTCCGTATACACATCCATACATGAATGAACACATCTTCACACACGCATGTGCACACACAAATACATAGACAGTGAAATGTAGCCAGGCATGATGGTCTGGGCCTGTAATCCCAGCACTTCAAAGACTGAGGCAGGGGGACTGCGGCAAGTCTGAGAGCAACCTGGGCTACACAGAGAGATCTTCTGAAAGCCTAAACGAGGAGCTGGAGAGAAAACTCAGCAGTTCAGAGCACTGGTTGCTCTTGGAGAGGCTCAAGTTGAGGTCCCAGCACCCATGTGAAAGTTCACAACTGTCTGTTACCCATTTCCAGGAAATCTGTCTCTGCTGGCCTCTGAGGGCACCGGGCATGCAAGTGGTACACAGACATACACTCAGGCAAAAACACTCCGCTACATTAAATAAAAACAAGCAAATCTTTACAAATCAAACTAAACAAAGCAAAAATTGCATGTAAGCATGTCCAGACTTTTTTTGTCAGTCCCTAAACAGTGCGGCAAAGCCGCTTCTCACACCGCGTTTTCCTGGTATTGGGGTCATCAGTAACCTGGGGGTGAGTTAAAGCCCTTGGGAAGTGACTTGTATCCGCTCTATACAAATACCGTATCCCTTTACCTAAGAGACTTGAGCAACCACAGGCTTTGGAATTTGCTGGTACCCTGAAACCGAATCCGGTTACGGAGGGACGGCTGTACTCACAGCAACGAAAACGCCAGCGCTAAAGGGCTTCTGAGTTGGATTTTGCCGCAAATCCTCCGCCTGCATCATCTCATTCAGGGTTCCAAAGGCCAGGCGCCATCTTGCCTTTTACAGACTCAGAAAGCAGAGGCTAGACCGATGGCTCGGTGGTTAAGGATATGCACCACTCTTGCAGAGGGCCTGAGCTTGCTTCCTGGTACCCACACTGGGTGGCTGACAACACTTGTGACTCCAACTCCAGAAGACCCTGACGTGTCTCCATTCTGAGGACATCTGCGTTCATGCTGCGCACCGACACGAAGAAGCATGCGCACGATAATTAAAAGTGAAATAACTCTTTTTAAAAAGAAGAGAAGGGGGGTTTGCTCCGAGGGACCAGACAGTGTCCCCAAGTGGGTGGTGGAAACAGAACTTAAGCACAGCCTTCAAGTCTGTGCCCTTTCTGGTTCCTGTCATCCCATCTGTCCTGCCTCCTGCCCCAAGAAGGATCCTTCCGCGTTCCGGAATAACTTCTAAGTGGGTAGAAGCACCTAGCCTTTCATCACTTTCTTTCTGAGGTAACGCAAGGTTTCCTGGGATTGGGTCACCCACAGGTCACCTAGAGCATCTGGGTTTAGTCTTACTCTAGTGTCTTGGTCCTGGGGTGTCCTCCAAGGCTGTGACATCATCTCTAAAACGGGTTCAGTTTTTCTGACAGGGGTGCCCCAGCTGCAACGGTGAATGTGTGTTTTGTTCTTACCTCACCACAGGCAGGCGCCTGACGTCAGGACCTCGTGCAGGCTAGTTTATACTGGTCCCTGCACGGTAGAAGGCAGTGGGCCAGGCTTCCATCACAGCCCACGTGGTGGAAGGGAGGGAAATGAACAGAGAGGCCAGAGAAGATGCCTGCCTCAGTTTACATCCCTTTCTGAGGGGGATACTTAGTCCAGAATTCTATCTAGCAGCACAGGAAGGTGGGAATGGAGTCTCCAACCAGACCAAAGGAGAATTCTGGAAAAACTGACCCAGGAGGGATAGGCAGTCACCTCTGACACAGGCAGTGGTCCTGGACCGATTTGTCCTCTCAGGGACCAGATGGGAAGTGCACACAGAGCTGGCACAGTGTAAGGCTGGCACTGTCCAAAGTCACAAAAGGTGGATTCATTACTGTCACCTTCATGGCAGCTCAGTGCTATGAAAGTCTTTGCCGCCACCATCACCTCAGCCTGGGGTCTTGTATATCACCACCACCTTCTCAGCTGGCCCTGCAGCTCAGCAAACCACCGGCAATAACAGGCCTCGGCTTTTTTATTGACAGTCCTGGTCCAGAGCTTCTGGCGCATTTTACTGGGTGATGCTGTCTCTGCTTGCATGCCAACAGAAATCTCACTCACGTTGCATTTGGCCTAATGTTTCTATTTTGGTACACTAATTCTCCTAGGTTTTATAAACAGTTTGGATCACAAGAAATTACAGGAAGACTTGCAACTACATGCGTGGTTTTAAAATAGTACTTTTTTTTTTACCCAGAAAATTCACTTTTGAGATTTTTTTTCTCCCCACTGAGGAAATAATGGTGGAAAAACAAAAAAGATTTATCCACTGGATGGTTATCACAGTGATATTTATAACCATTGAAAATTGGAAACCACCTCAGCATTGAAGGCTGGAGGCTCAGAGAAGCAAACTGTACTGTATCCACACAACGGAACACTGTGTGGCTCTAAAAATTATGTTGTCGAAGAATATTCAAATATATGGAAAAATATTCACAAGAGATGTGCTAAACCAAAATGCAGACTTCAAAACAGTGTGTGAAACTATAATCTCTGTCTTCGTGGGGAATAACAACTGTCAGGTAAGGATGCCGGTTCTGAAACAGAAAGATCTGGGCCTCCTGGGAATCATGTTTGGGGGGCGGGCACAGTTGGGGAGCAGCATGGGGTGGGGGCCGTGGGGATGGGGGCTAGGACCTTGGGGAAGCATCTTCTGTTTGCTGTTTGGTCCCTTATTTATATAATGTGGTTTCTAATATCACTCTCTTCATGTGGTCAAGACAGAGAGAGTCCCATCATTGCTCCAGCAAAGCACACCCAGTAGAAAGTCCTGCAAGCCCTCACCAACATAGTAAAGTCCCACCCCCACCTCAGTAAAGCCACACCCCCCACAGTAAAGTCCCATCCCAACCACAACAGTAAAGCCACGCCCCCCACAGTAAAGTCCCACCCCAACCACAACAGTAAAGCCACGCCCCCACCACAGCAGTAAAGTCCCATCTCCCACCACAGTAAAGCCACGCCCCACTTCCTGGGACTCTCCAGAGCAGTAGTGACTCTGTGGCAAACCATAAGCTAAGTTAATGAAGCCCCCTTTGAAACTTGAGTCCCAGGACGTGGGTAATCAACAGGCTGGTGGATGGGCAAGCATAGTTGTGACAAGGGCTGAGTTTCTCTGTCTGAATCCCTAGAAAACTTGTACACATTCGCCCAGAGGGGGGCACTGGAGATGATTGAGCATCCTTGGTCTCGTTGCCAAGGGTCAAAGGCAGACTTCAAGAGCTCTCAGTCATGGGAAGGGTGCTGATAAAGCCTTTAGTGCAGGTTTCAAAGGCCGTGTCTGACCAGCCATGATCAGAATCAGACCTGCCTGGCACCATCCAGTCATGTGACTGTGTACAAGCACTGTGTCCAGGGATCTTGGGCTAGGAATGAAGACCCAAGGAGAAGTCAATGGTCTCAAGCAACTTTTGAGGCAGATGGGCTTTTATTTAAATGTCATCTGATGTAGACAACCAACAGGACAGACCAACAGAATATACCCAGATGTGGAGAAAGAAGGGGATCCAGGATATCCCTGTTTCCTCCCATGTACAGCCAGAGGACCCAGGACCTTGAGGGACCTCTTATATGCCTGACTTAGTCTTTATTAAACCACTATGCCTCACACTTTTAATGCCAGTATTCAGGAGGCAGGGACATCCGGGCAGTCATGAGGGCTATTGGTGACACAGAAAGCCACCTTTCAGAAGCCAGGCTCGCCATTGACAGCTGTGCCACAGGTATCTTACAGTTCTTCCCCAGTCCTGGATGAGACACCAGTAAAGGAAGGTGTTAGTCCTTGTATATGAGGAAAACAGGCTTCATTTTCCCACCAAGACATTACTAAAGCTTCTCTGCAAGAAAACTTTAGGATGGGACCATGAGCCATGACCTCCTGGGAAGCCCTGAGCAAAACACAGGCTACAGGACACCGGAGACACTAGCAGGTCTCCCAGGGGTGACCCTTTTGAGTTGCTGCCTGAGGGAGGAGAAGCATTGTCCTTATCCACCTCAGTCACATCACCTACACTGGAAGAGGTGGAGAGGGGACCCCAGGCAACCCTTGTCTCTCCAACTCTGCACTCCTGAGGTGAGGTCAAGAGCCAAAAGAATATGCCCCGCATGAGAACTGGGGGCCAGAGAGAAGCAGGTTGATGATGTGGGTCAGAAGACAGGCTTAAGGGCAAGCTGGGTTGGGGTCAGGCGGCCTGTATAAATTGTGGGCTTCTGAGCAATGGTGGGGCGCTGAGCAGGCAAGAGGGCTTGGTCATGGTGATGTTCGGGAAAAGATCAGTGAGGCCTGCTGTTGGATGACCTGACCACATGGGATGAGTGGAAAGGGGGGCTGTGCCTTGCCTGGGCAGTGGATGAGAGGTGAGGCCTCTTTCTGAGATGAGCACTGAGGGCCTCAGCATCTAGTCTACAGGAGATAGAGATTCGTGAAAGGCTACGGGACCAAGTGATCCATCTTTATGCTCCATCCTGACAAGTAGGAAGGGGGAAGGCAAATCTTGATGTGGGATTTCCCTCTGTGTGCTGTGAATACTATTGGTGAATAAAGAAACTGTCATGGCCTATTGATAGGATAGAACTTAGGTAGGTGGGAAAAACTAACCTGAATGCTGGGAGAAAGAAGGCAGAATAGACATAAGCCATGGAGCCACCAGAGACAGATGCTGGGAAACTTTGTTGGTAAGCCACTGCCACATGGCAATACACAGATCAATAGAAATGGGTTAAATTAATATGTAAGAGTTAGGCAATAAGAAGCTAGTGCTAATGAGCCAAGCAGTGTTTTAATTAACATAGTTTCTGTGTGTTTATTTCCAGTCTAAGCTAGCTGGGCAGCTGAGAATAAACAAGCAGCCTCCTCCTACAAAATCTCTGATGCCTCTGTGGTAGAACAGTGTTGTTGGAGACCACTAGTTCATTTCCTGACCACTCTGATTCAAAATAATTACTCAGAAACTATATTATTTGCAATATTATTTGGCCAATAGCTTAAGTGTATTGCCACTAGCTCTTATATCCTAAACTAACCCATCTCCATTAATCTGTGCATCACCACGAGGTCGTGGCCTACTGGCAATGTTTCAGTGGGCTTCAGTAGAGGTGTTTGTCTCTGGTGGCTGCACAGCTTCTCCCTGATTCTGCCTACTCTGTATATCTTTTCCAGCCTGGCTATATTCTGTCAAGCCATTGACTGAAAGGAGCTTCTTTATTCATTAACCAATAAAAGCAACACATATACAGAA
>JAQHUG010000212.1:1989886-2019986 GCA_028555095.1 Dicrostonyx torquatus | reverse complement strand
GAGCTCTCTCTCTGCGTGGATCGCCGACCTGTCTGGCTTGTCTGCATCTACAGAGGAGCCCTTTCCGGTACTGTACCTGTGCCCTTTCCCAAATAAATTTCCACAGAGAAGTAAGCCGCCGGCTCCTCTTCAGCTTCCTCTACCCCTTCACCCCTCATTCCAGACACAGGCGCTTCCCACACAGCAAGCAACAGATGTCCTATGTCTCCACCTGGTTCTGACGGCACCCAGAGACCACATCAGATCCCCAGGCCTCTGTGGGTCACAAGCTCCACTCCTGATGCAGGTTGCAGATGAATTTCAGGACATGTGTCCTATGTGTCCTGACCCAGCGGATGCTAATGTTTTTCCTCACTTCCTGAGGTTATCTGACCCGTACCGTACGTATGTTCACGGTATGGTATGTTCACACACGTCACCCCTGTGTGCATGCATGAGTCCCTAAGCTTACGACACATGCATGCCTATACTTATACGCACATATATGATGTACATTATCCACATACACACATGTCGGTTGTATGTCATACAAATGCATACAACATGCTGTCTCACACGTACCCTCACTCACACACACAGGCTTCCTCATACCCTGCCGTTATACAGCAGTTTCTCCAAGTTGAGACAGGAAGTAAACAGCTCACAAGTCTCAGGAAGTCCATAAGGCTGACCGGTTCACACGAGTCTACCTTTCCTATAGGCTGTGCAGAAAGCCACGGTCTCTAGTTTTCCTGAGTGTCACTCGTGCTGGGGTGGACTTTAGTGGAGAAGCTGCCTCTGAGGAGACTGTCCTGCTGTAAGGACCCCAGCAGATTCTCTGGTTCACCAAGTTGGGCTTTGCTGGTATTACTATTGGCGAGCAGACATTCGTCCCAGGGCAGTGTCGCATACATGTCACCTCATGTGTACGGATGCCTGTTGAGACGGACGCTCACCCAGCACCGCACCTGCCCCACACTCTACCTTCTGTCCTGCACATCACACAGAGCCTCCCCACACTCGAGAGTGCTCACTCAAAGCCTCTCAGGCTTTCTCTCATGCAGACACACCTAGGAGTCTCTTCAGTTCTCACACACTGTACTACATGTACTCCAGCCCCTCCCCCACACCACAGATGCTCCAAGGCTTTCTCTAGTTTCTCACACTCATACCCACAGACAGCCACAGGCCCTTCACACACTCAACCACACCCTGCCTTCCCACAGCCCTTCTTGCTTTTGTTCTCTCTCTCTTTTCTCTCTCTCAAATATATATATATATATATATATATATGTATACACACACATACACAAACATATATATGTGGAAACACACACATACACACACATACACACACAGCTCTGGAAGAGTATGGTAGTCCTGGGCTTAAGTCTGCGACTCCTCCAAGGGAAGGATTCCATAGGTAGAAAAGGGGCACACAGAGCTTTTGTGGGGTCCTGGGTGTGACACAATGGAAAATGGGGTTTGAGGGAAATGTTGAAATATTCTTGCATGTTAGGACACTTTCTGGGAAGATAATACTGTGGACAGAGTAGAGCTAAGGCTTAGTTTTCTAGGTATCACCTATCCACGCCCCCACCTCTCTCTCATCTCCTCTCCCAGTACTGATACCTGGGTACCACCTATCCATGCCCCCCACCTCTCTCTCATCTCTTCTCCCAGTACTGATACCTGGGTATCACCTATCCATGCCCTCACCTCTCTCTCATCTCCTCTTCCAGTACTGATATCTGGGTACCACCTATCCATGCCCCCCACCTCTCTCTCATCTCTTCTCCCAGTACTGATACCTGGGTACCACCTATCCATGCCCCCACCTCTCTCTCATCTCCTCTTCCAGTACTGATATCTGGGTACCACCTATCCATCTCCCCTGGTCTCCCTCTACTCCTCTTCTCATGCCATAGCCGTTCCCTTTGCTGCTGCCCAGGCAGAGACAAGAGCCTGTTGAGCTGGCAAAACGCAACACTGAGCCGGTAGGAGGATGAGCACCCTGCTTACTGCTCTCTGCCCCACCAATCACAGATTGGCAGCATGAAAACAACTCTCCGCACATAGATCAAATCCTCAAAAGCAAAGAGAAAGGAAAATCAGGGCTTATTAAAATGACGCTGCTATTCCAAACAGACGCCTTCAGAATCTGTTTTGTAACCCATCCCCACAGATAGAAGTCATCAGAGGAGAAATCTTAATAAAGCTGACCTCTCCCTTTCAGTCCACATAATTCACTGTGTAACACTTCCTCCAGCCAGTTATGCTGATGGCTGACATCCGATTGAACATCGATGTCCTGGGGAAAAGTGCACTTTGAAAACCTCACCATCATCCACTTCCCAGAGGCAGGGGAATGGTGAATTGTCTGGTGAACCAGGCTAGCAGGACATCCCTACCCCCTCCCTGGCTACCCTGACAGACTCAGGCTGCTGCAGACAGTCCCATTGTGGTGGAGAGAAACCAGTCCCATGTGACAGTTCCCCGCGGAAGCACAAGCAGAGAGAACCCCAGGTTCATGAGGTGCCACTCATGAGCAGGGACTCAGCTCCTGGGATAAGATACTCTGAAACTGTGTAGGGTTTTACCAACAGAAGGTGAGCTTCCGGTGGAAGGGTCCAAGAGACAACCCCAGGATGCAAAAAGCACAATCTAAGCACAGAAGCTTCTAGACTGCCAAGGGAAGGCAAACTGAGTCGCAAGTGGCAATGTCCCAGCTGTTTTTAGGATTCCATAATATAATCTGTGACATTGGAACCTGCCAAGTCTGCAAACCTGAGGAATAAGAACAGGCTTATGGGGAACCATAGAGAAGGGTCATGTGGAAAGTGTTCTAGACTTGGGAGCTCAGCCAATAGTCACAGTGCCAAGGCAATCATCCAGGGTCAAGGTATGGGCACAATTGGCTCGGTAAAGCGTGAATCTGTCTCAATTTCGCCATAGGGTTTTTGGGGTTTACTTAGCTCATAGGCATGTTATAAGATGGCCCACTATGTCTTCTGTCTGCACACATTCTCTCCCTGTGTGTGCCAATGTCTCTCTTCTCTGTAAATATTTGTATGTGTGTCCAAATATCTACTTTTTACAAGATATTAAAGAAAACATTCTGAGCATCATTAAAGCATCAAGGAAGTGTTTAGAAATGCTGCCTGATAGGGGAGACGCACAGAGAGAGACAGAGACAGGCAGAGTCCAATGACGGCAATGTTGTTTTCATCACAGATTTTAACTTTAAGAGGGAGGGTGCTGGATGAAGACCGGCTAAGAGGAAACACCAGGAGAGGGCTTCTCCCTGCACAGATGCAGTAGGGTTCTCTCTACAGATGGGCTGAGATGAGCAAACTGGAGATATGTCTAGGCCGTGGTTGAAGCCTGTGGAGTCAGAGGTCCTGGAGGAAGCTAGCAAAAGTCAGAGTCCGGGCCAATACGATACCAATCAGCTACAGTCTCTTTGCTCTAGAAGGACAGCAATCATGAATAAGTTAAAAAAATATATACTGTGAGTGACAGTTTGGGGGAGCTTCTGTGCCCCTTGGCATTTGAGAGCCGTGAGTGGTGGCATCAGGGATGTGAGAACCCCAACAGCTGGCACTCTCTGGTGTCACAGCTTCCCTGCAGGCCTGGCTGCAGAAGTCTCAGCTCTGTGTTACAGATCTGATGCAGACCGACAAAGTCGGGATTCCCTTGGCAGCAGCCAGTGTTACAGTCCTGGGCCTGGACTATGAGGGACCATAGGTCCTTAAACCTTGACAGCTCTCTAGAACGATTCTGGCAATAAGCCTGAAACTCTTCTTCCCCGGATGCTACAGCCAGTCTATCCTTCCTCTGCCTCGGCTCTCTTGGCTCTCGGCCCTCTTCTCTTCTCTCCACCCCACCCGCTTCTGTCTACTCTGGCCAGCCTCTCACATGACTCCGCTGCCTGTCCTTACCTGTCATTTTTGTAGGCCCTCTGCCTACTCTGTTGTAGCTGTCCTTGCCACTCGTCTGCTTCTGCTGTCACTGTTATCTGTCTCTGTGGCTAATTTATTTGTGTTACCGACTCAGCCTGCACAGTTTGACTTAGGCAAGGAAGTACCACACCAAAAAAAGGGGGGGGGAAGCCTTTATTTTTTTTCCCTTATATTAAAACACCAAGTGATCAAGAACCAGAGAGTGTATCCAGCTCCCTGAATGAGCCCAAGAGCCTGCCAATACAGCTAGGGAAGGGTGCTTAGACCAATCTTAGCACACCTTACATGGAAGTGAAAGTTTGTGTTTGCATCAATCACAGCGTACCTTATATGCAAATGAAGGTTTGCATTTGCACCGATCACAGCAGTCCCTTTGCTGGGTTTCCAGAGGAAGTGCTCCTCTTTTGGTTCATGTACAAAACTGTTGCCAATACAGCTCTGGCGGAGGCTGGGCCTTAGGAGCCAAAGCAATCAGTGGCCATTGTGTGGTCTTCTCCAGGTATCTGCAGAGCGCTCAGAACGGCCAGAGCTGGCATTAAAGTGCTGCAGTTGGCTGTGTGACTGACGTCCTTTTGTTCAAGGCAACCAAGGCAGTACAAAGACTCCAACAGTTGTTGATTGGAGATTAGAACCAACCCTGCCTATGTCTTTGGGTGTACAGAGAGAGGACCATCAGAAAGGATGCTGGCTGTAAAGTACTCGAGATATTGTCCATGCTTGACACATGCCCAATGACCTTCACTGCCCCAGATGGACACAAGTCATGAGGTAGGATGTCCTCTGTGGTCCCATCTTAATTTCACATTCCTAGTAAGGTACCAAGCACAGATACAGATAGATGCTTCAACATCCATGAGAGTAACTGTTCATCCTGCAACAGTGAGCATCTTTACAAACTCCAACTTGGTATGGTGAGGAACAGAGACAGGACTGGCCTTAGGGAGGACTGGTGTCTTGTGAGAGATGAAGGCAGGCAGCTGGTCGCCCAAGAAGGCAAGGGGTAGGGGAACACTTGGGTGAAGCAGGGCAGAGCCTGGAGACATGCATCTCCAAGGCAGCCCTCTGTGCTGCACGGACAACCTGTCCTACCTGTATTCCTCCATTCTAAGGCCACACTTCGCCCCCATTCCCATCAGGGAGCTCCCAGAAGTGGGGCTGAAGCTGCCATAGCTACAAGCAGTACTGGGACTGGCCCCTGGATGGGAAGCGGGGCACTTATATCTCAGGTTGTGAGCGTGGGTGAGGGAGGTTCTGGCTCAACCGGCTTCCCTGCTGCACTGAGCTACCGCCCTCCCAGCTGCCTGAGTCACCCCTGCCCACTGCCCACCACGGATGCCCTTTAATGGAAACAGGCGACAGTGACGAAGCCCTAATTCTATGTCTTCTTGATTGTCCAGCTGCAGCGCTGCCCTTAAGAGTTTTCCGCTGCCCGAGGGCAATTTATCCGAACTGGAAAAGGCCTCAGCCACTCGCAGGCTGTGTGCAGAGGCTCCGAGTGTTTGTCTTTCACTGTCCCCAGGGAATGGCATTGCTGCAGCTGAGGGTAGTGACCAAACTTGTTTCTTTGGTGGACAATTTCCCCATAATCTAACCCTGGGAGCGACTCCAGATTGCTTTAAATTGAAGGAAAGAAATATCTCTCTGCTTCTGCCTCTGAGTCAGGGGAGGAAGAAGTTTGATTCTAAAGGACTTTCCTTTAAAAGCCCTTGGGGGATTGTGTTGGAAAGGCCACTACAGCAACCTTTTGTTAACACTTAAAACAAAACAAAACATTTAAACAGTCTGTGAATGTGGCTGGGGTGGGAGTGGTGGGGGGGGATAGCTAATACGCTGTGAATTCCCTTTCAAAAGTGTTATTCTAATCAGGCCTGGTGGCATACATACATCTACAGCCCCTGCTCCCAGGGAGCTGCAGACAAGGAGATCAGAAATACGGGGCCAGCCTGGGCTACCACAGTGAGTTTGAGGCCAGACCCTATCTCAAAAACATAACAACAGTGAAACCAAAGCGTCTTTTTTTCCAAACCGTGAGGCAGAATGATTCTACTCCGTGGTCATCTTGGGAGGGTAAAATTTGGGGCTACCTTAAAAATACACTTCACATGTTTGCCAGGCCTGGTTTCCATGGGAACCTGAAGAGAAGCTCCATGATGCCTTGGGAGTGTGTATTTTTATATTAACTGTGCATATCACAAACAAAGAAAAACAGGGAAGTGGGTGGGAAGTGGGTAGCTTGACAGCCCTTGCCTGTGGCTTCAGGACGGCACACGCGTGTTCCGATTGGAGGAGAAGGTGCCAAGATGTGCCCACAGAGAGACAAGGCCTGCCGAGTTCTTTTTGTTTAGAGCGGGGCTCCGTGTGAAGGACATAAATGTCTTTGGGGCCTCTGAGTTCGTACAGCCAGCAGGACCCCACTCCACCACGTGCTTCCCTACTGGGATCTGCCAAGGGACAGCAGACTTTAGTCCTTCAAGCAGAGATGGCCATGGGCAAGCTCTCCTACCCCTCGATGCCATTGTCACCTCTGGTCCTTCTTGGGTTAAATGCCCCAGGTCTGAGTTCCTACTGAGCCCTGGGAGAATGGCCTTCATTTCCTCCTAAGTCCCAGCCTTGACTTCCCCACAGTGAAAGACTGTAATTAATTGTGAGACAACCACACCCTCTCTGCCCTCAGACAAGTGAATGTCACCTAGTGGGACATCTCAGTTCCTGTCACTGATGGTGCCTCACCTGGTCCAGACACTCCTCGTAAGTTTAAATATGGGCCAGTTTCCGGCGAGAAGGCTGGTGAGAAGAGAGGTGGGTGTGAGCGAAGCAGATTCATTTACGTTTTAAACCTTCCTGGTGTTGGGGGGAGGAAAAACATATCACCGCCATTACAACAAAAACAGCAACGCTAGGGAGTAAATACAAGCGGGATTTTTTCAGGTCACATTCCCCCCCCAAAATAGACCTATTTTAAAAATAATATGTGAACCAAACAGCGACAGGAAGCTGATGAGGCTCAGTGTGAACACCTGTTTTTTTCCCACACAAGGAACTAAAATAAACTCTCTGTAATGAAACACACACACACACACACACACACACACACAGAGTGATTGCCTCATTAATTGAATCCCTACCTGATTAGCGGTGCCTGGGAAATGCCTCGGGTGCCTTTACTATTGATTGATTGATGGTGGAGATGCCCTGCTGACCTGCCGGCCTCAGTACAGCCAGATGTATAAGGTCAAAGACGCCTGATGGAGCACTTGGCCCTTTGCTCTGCTCCCAGCTCCCTGGGAATCAGGTGGCTTCAGCCCCCAGAGCCCGCCCCACCTCACTCTGACTCCAGGAGAAGGGAATGGCTGGGTGTGGGACCAGCAATTGGACACCGCCCAGTTGTTGGTATAGCAGAAGCCACGTGCAAGGCCCTGCTGTCTCACCTCACCTTGTCCTGAGGACACACTATGTGAAGGGCTCTGTCTCCCAAGGGGACTGTGAGTGACAGCAGTGGCCGGGCCCCTCTGCATCAGTTTCCCTTCTCCATCCTTCCATATCTAGTTCAACTTCAGTGGCTGATACAAAGTGAGCATTTAATAAGCGGTTGTTAAATAAATGTTGAGAATGGAGAGGCGTGACTAAACATGCGCCGGTTTCAATTGCTGCACAACAGGGTGTAAAAGTCAACGCTTGGCTCTTTCACAGCTGTGCAAGTCATGAGTCCAAAACAGAGGTGGCACCTTCTTTGGACCCCAGGGACGATTTCAGACCCTCACCTCTCCCAGAGGCTTCTCATGGTTTGATGAATCTCCTCCATCCCCAAGAGCACTACCATGGAGTCTGTCATGCCAAACTCTCCGCTTCGTCATTCTGACCTTCTCTTCCACTTACTTTGCCTTAGATTACCGGGGACACACCTGAGCATGCAGGGTCACCTTCCCCTGGGAAGGTTGCTAGCCACCAACCTTAATTCTCTTGTAATTGTAATTCTTTTTGCATAGTGTGGAGCACCCACATATTCTGACCACATAGAACTGAGTATCTTTGGGGGACCGTCATTCTGCAAAACAAGTAAAAATGAGACAAAACAGCATGGGTCGCTATTGTTGTTATTGTTGGAAGAAGAGGGAGAGGACTTCATTGAGAGGGAGTCTTAGTTTTGTGTTGTCCATGGAACAGAGAGGAGAGACAGGCATCATGGCTGATTAAATGTCTGTGAAATAGATTTGTAGTCTATGCTTTCCTGCCAAAGTGACCACTTGTCTTCCTAACAGTATAAAGAATCTCTAGAAAGAAAGGATGGACAAATAGAACCACTTCTCTGTGCTTATGCTGAAAACAATGACCAACACAAAGACGCCCCCCACTGGGGAGTGTTGGGGACCATCTTCTGCTCTGCAGAGTCTCTGGCAAGCCCCTGTGGAGGTTAATTGCAATCTTGCCTTGAGGAAACTGGGAACCACATGTTCAAAGAGACTGAGTAAGGTGGTTAAAATTCCTCAAGGAAAATGGCGACAAATGCTAGTAAGGACTTGGGGCGTGGTGGCAGGGATAGGAATTCAGGCATAGAGACTCCTCCAAAACTTAAAGCTAGAACTTCCGTACCCGAACAAAGGGACCAAAGCCAAGCTACTATCTGAATGCTCATATTTCCCCAGCACTATTCAGAGTAGACACGTAACAGAATCAGCCAAAGTGCCCATCAGTGGGTGAATGGATAAAAGAAACAAGGCTGGTCACAGAGGCTTCCACTAGTACAGGAGCCCTTCTGTCAGGAATGTGAACCACCATAGGTAGGTTTGCGGGTAGATGAACACACCAACAAGATCAGCAAAGTCCTCACCTTCTTCAACAAGAGGGAACAGAAGTGCGATCAAGCTGGGGTTCCATAGGCAGAGTTCATGAGGCCCTGGGTTCAGTCCCCGGGTATGTATGCCCGACATCTCAGCACTCAGGAGGTAAATACACGAGGGTCAGAAGTTCAAGGTCATCCATAGCCGTAGCATGAGTTTAAGGCCAGCCTGGTTTGCATGCTGCCCTGCATCTATGTTAGCAACTTAATAATAAATACATTTTTAAATAATTAATTTTGAAAAAGCACAAAAACTTTTAAGGGTGAAGAGGAAGGGTACAAAGGAGGACCCCCCCAACACACACACATTTCATTGCCAGCCCTTCTATTATCCTCGATATTTCCTGACAGTCACCACATCAAATAATCTTTTAGGCTGACTTGTTTGAAGTCACCACCCCCTCAAAAGACTAAATTAAATAAGGGCCAATAACCTTTCTAGAATTTTTTAGAAATTTCTAGAAATACAAAATTCTTACTCACAACAGTGTTCAGAACACTTTACCCAGGTTCAAAACTCATTGCTAAGTGGATGAAGGTGTGAATTCTGAATCGCGCTTCCCATCAGACCCTACCATCTCCTTCTATGTGATGTGGACATTCTTTGGTGGCTGCACACTGCGTGGCTGTGTGTCTTGTCCATGTGATGCACTACTGCTTCCTTTCGAACTCATGGGAGGCGTGCATGGAAAGAAAACATCTTTTATTGTTTCTTGTTCTAAAAGCACCATGGGGAGCCTTTTCCAGGGGGCTTTAAACACGAACAGTTTTACAGATTTTGGGCTGTTGAAATCTAGACTGTCTGCATTTGAGTAGATGGGGCAAAGTGATGCATAAGCGACATGCTTCAGTAATTGCGTGCATCTTCCAGGCGGCGGGGATTCCGGCTCTCTTTCCCTGGTATGATGTGGCACCCTCAACAATTCAATCTCTCCTTGACAATGTGCTGGCCACATGCCAGGAAAGTCAGAACAGCTCCAAATTGGGCTGTGCTCCACAACCTTATGAGTGGGACTGAGCAGGTGGGACAGTCACCAGTAACAGTAGCTGAGGTGCATGCCACCGTGGACCTGTCTGTCTGTGAAATAAATACATTTTGGTTCTGGGAGATATACACACGTATGCCCGCACATGTGCATATGTTCACACACACTCCCTCCACCTCATGACACCCATGTGTACATCCATCCGTGTTCGTTGGGTCATAAGAAGCCAGAATCACCACCACTGTCCCCAAGTTTTTCCATGTTTCTCACATCAGCAGCAACTGATGCTCAGACTTAAAGATAGGAAGCCACACATTATTGTACCCAAGTCAAGGAGCCTGTGTCTGATCTGGTTTCTCATTATGCCCCGCTAGAAAAGACAGCACCACCAACCGAACCAGAGTCAACCTCATCACCTTCATTTGAAGCATTTACTTTTGCTCTGCTGAGCTGGGGCCTCTGCTTACCTTCGGCTGCTGCACACATCCCAACGCCAGTTCTCTGGTCCAAGACCCTGAGTCCAGGCATGGGCTTCTATGGTGTGGGGATTCAGCTATGCACCTTCAGAGGGAAGACACTCATCCTCCAGAGCACGTGAGATGAGAAACCAATTCTGCTTCCTCAGTGACCCATGGGAGAACACATCAGTGGGGCAGGTCTGGAGGGACGACGGACTGATCTTCCAGTCGGCTTTGTATCTCAATTGTGAAGGCTCTAACACAGAAAATATCAATTCATTGTATTACTTAAGTCACTCATCAACGCCTAGTAAGAAGCCTAACCTCTCTGTGAGTCTTGAAAAGAAGAGTGTGGAGGGAGGCTAGAGAGACTAAGCTCTAGTCACTATAGGATGATAGTCTACCTGAAGATGAGAGGGACTCAGGTATCCCCCCACCCACACACACAGTAGGAGACTCCAAACAGGTTCATGGATGAAACTGGGAGCAAGAGAAAGTGCTTGGGCAAGAAAAAGCAAAGAGGCCTCCAGATTGGCCTCACCAGATCACTCCAGAGAAAGCGCCTAGAAGATGTAGTTCAGCAGAAAGAAAAGAGAGCCAAGAGCTAAGAAGCTGCTTGTCTGGGACGACATTGTGAAATTAAAATAATAAATATATTTTAGTAGAGCTGCTTCACCAATAAGACATTTTTATTTAAGGATATTGAGTTAAAAGCCAGACAACAGTATGAGGTTCTATAGAGAGAAGAAATAAAATACCAGCTAAGTCTACAAGCATCGAGCATCAATCAAGACAATGCCCCACAGACATGCCCACAAACCAGCCTTAGAAAGGCAAGTCTTCTATTTAGGTTCCTCTTCCCAGGTAGGCTGTGTCAAGTTGACAATCTTAGGAAGAATCAGGCCATGCCTGTGAGGTGTCTAGATTAGGTTAACTAAAGAGGACAATCTACCCTAATGTGAGGGGTACCAGTTCATCGGCTGGAGTCCGGGGCTGAATGAAAAAGGAAAAAGGAAGCTGAGTACCGATGCTCATCCTCCTCACTGGAGATACATTGTGGCCAGCCTCCTGACTGATCGTCCATGTTCTCTCTCCTGACTGAGGATATGATGGGCCAGCCTCCTCACGCAGCACCAATGTCCATCTTCCTGACTGGGGATACAACATGGCCAGCCTCCTCACTGATTGTCCATGTTCTTCCTCCTGACTGAGAATACAATGCGGCCAGCTGCCTCATGCTCCCACTGCCATGTCTTTCCTAACAAGATCTGGCCTAAGACTATGAATCAAACAACTGGCTCCTTCCTTCCTGAGTTGCTTTTGTTAGGTATTTTGTCACAGTGACTGCAAAATAACTAAAACAGTAAACAAAGCAAAACTGTGTAACTGCATAGAAAAGTAAAGAGCAAAGGAGGGGAAACCCCCAGGTGTTAAAGGGAATTCATAACCACAGATACAACCAGAATGGTTTCAAAAACATATTTTGTAATGCAAAAACAGTTGCTTTTCCAGTAAATTTGAAAACCTGGAAGAAATAGCATTTTGGACAAAAACAAAATTTAAAAAATATTCACACCCCAGGTTTGGGTGGATCATTTTAAAGGAGAATTTTACAAAGGCTTCAAGCGACAGAAAATTACTTTCCCACACAAATTGTTCCAGAGACTAGATGAAGGAAATAAAATACCTAACTCATTTTTGATGCCTGCATCATTTGATATCAAAACTGGACAAGGAAATTATGAGAAAAGAAAATTGCAGGCCAACCTCGCACGGAACACAGATGTAAAACTGATGGGCAAAATATTTGAAAATCGCACCTCACAATGTTATTTAGCAGTAAGGGCACCACAGTCAAAGGGGCTTATTTATCCTGGAACTGGAGCCGAAGCCCAGCAGGCATCATGGTAAGGCAAATCTGCCTCCATATGGGACAGGGGCAGGGGAGTAGGATCGCCCCTGAAAAATTGAGCGTCGGGTATGGATAACAGAGCGAAGCAGAGCATCAAGCGGAAGCTTCCATGCCAAAGCCAGAACGGGGAAAAAAAAAACAGTTCTTTAACTGATAAAGGGACACATAAAGGGAATAATGAAAGGGAGAGGATAAGAAAGAGAGAGAGGGAGAGGAAGGGGGGAGGGGAGAGAGAAAGGGGGAAGAGAAAGAAGTAGATGAGGTGGAGAGGAAGGGGGATGGGGAAAGAGAGGACGAAAAAGGAAGGGGAAGGAGAGAGGATGAGGGGGAGAGAGAGGAGCAGAGGAGAAAGGAAGAGGAGGGGGAGACAGAGATGGGGAAGGGGGAAAGATAAGAAAAAAGGGGGAGAGAGTGAGGATGAAAAGGAAGATGAAGAGGAGGGGGAGGAGATGAAGAGGGGAGGGGGAGGAGATGAAGAGGGGACGGGGAGAGAAAGAGGAGAGGACAGAGGAAGGGAGAGGGAAAGGAAGAAGGGGAAGAGGAGGGGCTGTCAAGTAACAAGGGTGGGGCAAAAGCACGATTCTCTGGTCCTTGGCTCCCCTGGAGGCCCCTTCACCCCGCCCCTCCTCTCTGGAAGTGCTGCACAGGAGGACCGAGCATGGTCCTGTGAGGATCAGGAAGATAAAAGTGGCCTGTGTTTGCAGACACATGGACGGTCCGCAGAGAAACTCCAAGAGGTTCCACCAACTGCACATTAAAGCTGCGTAGTGGTCTAGTATGTTTGCTAGTTCAGAAACCAGCACGGGGCTGAGAAATGGCTCACTTGATAAAGTGTTTACCTTGTAAGCAGGGAGGTATAAGTCCAATCCCCAAAGCCCACATCAAAAAAAAAAAACAAACTGGGTGTAGCGATGTGTGTGTGTGTGTGTGTGTGTGTGTGTGTGTGTGTGTGTGTGCACTCCCAGCGCAGCACAGCAAAGCTGAGACCAACGGAGAGTTCTAAGTCAGTGAGAGACTCCCAAACAAGGCGGATGGAATGCTACAACAGAGCTGTCCTCGGGCTCCCACACATACACACGTGCCTCGGTACACACAACCAAAATACAGAAAACCAGAAGTGGTTCTCTACGTAGAAAAATTCTTCTATAAATATTATACAGAAAGAAAAGATTCACCAAAATCATGAAAACTAATAGCTATTCCAGGGTAAATCTGAGGGGTGATGAGCTAGAAAGCTAGTTATAAAACCTTACCGCCGGTCATAAAGAAAGGATCGGCTACACGGCGATGAGCTGTGCCCGCGAGTGGAGGGCAAGCCAACAGAGCAGACTTACTCTCATTTCGGTAAAGTTCAGTCGGGTTGCCCGGCTTGATACACAGGCTCTTACTAAAATTTATACAGGAGAATAAATGTCACGGAACAGCCAAGCTGTTGCCAGGAGAAGAAAATAGCACATGCCTAGTGCTAAGATGTAGCCATAGGGCTGGGAGTGGGTGGCAGGGCATGGGGTGGGGGAGCTTAGCTCGCTGTGCAAGTATGAAGACCCATGTTTGAGTCACTGGACCCACAGAAAAGGGCAGGGGTGGTGCATGCTTGCAATCCCAGGCCTGGGGAGGTGGAGACAGAAGGATTCTGAAGGCACAGTGATCAGTTAACGTCTCTAGCCTACTGTGTGGGGGGCAAAGCCAATGGAGCTCAAAAAAGAAAGTGAACAGCTCCTGAGAGCAACACCTGAGGTGGTCCTCTGATCTCCACAGACAGGTACACACACCCTGAGTGTATGCACACATGTGCAACTAAACACACACACACATACACACACAGGTAACCCCAGCAATAAAGCATATATGCATTTGTGTAGAACAAAATGAAAATTCCAGAAGCACATATGCCTGGTGCCTGACTCCAACACAACCTATGCAAAGGCTACTGGGTGTGACTTCAATATCTCGCCACCCTGCCTTAGAGCACCTAGGTTTTGTATAAGAGCCTGACTGTGCAGAATTCCTAACACTCTCGAGGTAAAGTCTAGTCAAAGGATAAAGAGGAAATGCCAACGGTCACTCAGAAGGCATGTCACTTGTCTCCATCCCGACCTCCAGTCGCTCCATCATGCTGCTGAGACTCTCAGTGGGTGGTGGAGCTTCATTCTGGATGTTGATGGTTACAGTTGTGCCCTAGGGATTATAGGGGCATGGCTGGTCTAGGAAAACACTATCCAGACTCTCCACATCCCAGGCTTTTCTCCCTGGGGCTTTGGGCTACTCACCACAGTCCTCCTGACTGATTCAGGGCCAGTGGGAATCAATGAGACCAATCACTAAACTGAGGAGCAAGTGATGTGGGATGTCCTTCTGTACACTGCAAACATGTGTGGCTTTATTGGTTGATAAATATAACTGTTGTGGCCTATGGCAAGGCAGGATAGAGCCAGGTGGGAAATCCAAGCAGAGATACAGGAGAAGAAGGGTGGAGATGAGAGAGATACTAGCAGCTGCCTAAAGAGCAGGATGCCAGAACACCTATAGTAAGCCACAGGGCATGTAATACACAGATTAATAGAAATGGGTTAATTAAATGTAAGAGCTAGCTAATAATAAGCCTGAGACATTGGCCAAACAATTATTGTTAGTATTAAACCTCAGTGTTATTATTTGGAAGTGCCTGCAGGACCGGATGGGACACAGAGAAAAGTATCAGGCTACAGGCAAGTGCACAGACATCTGAAAGAATACAGACAGATCCTGACAATAGACAACAGAGACCTAAGCAGGGGCTAAGCTTTGTATTGTTAAATCTCTGTTGGTGTTCTTAATTAATCTTTACCATAGGCATTCATATCAGTGTTCAATTTTCCTTTAAGTAAGCTAAGATGGGTGGTGTCTTAGGGTTTCTATTACTGTGGTAAAACATCCCGGCTAGAGACTAACTTGACAGCTTGTGGAGAAAAAGGGTTATTTCTTATGCATCTACATCATGGTCAGGACAGGAGCTTCAAGGAAGAACTGAGGCAGAGATGGTGGAGGGATGCTTCTTACTGGCTTGCTCCTTGTGCCTTGCTCAGCCTGCTTTCTTTTAGCACCCAGGACCACCTGCTAGAGGTCTTCAGACCACAGCCATGGATACGTGAGATGTAGCCATGGGTGCAGAGTAGTTGTAAAGCTATGGACTCCAGACATCACCACCTCTGAAGGTGTGGACCTAATGGCCACTATGTACAACCAACGGCACTAGCAGCTCTTAAAGTCCAAGATTAGTTCCAGCCCCAGGAGACAAGAAATTCATCTTTCCTCTACCATTTTCTTCCAGCTAGGTCCCAAGCCAACTGGATGGGGCTGGAGGATGCCCAACTTTGTCCTCCAACTCACACCAGGACAAAGGACCAGGACCCAGATGACGTCACTGACTTTCAAGGTGAATCCAATCCAATAGTGATCCATCCAATAATATCCAACCAATCAGTCAACTTTCTACTTCCTGTTTGGATATTGTCCATGTGTTCTCCCAAGACCCACACATGCCTCTGTCACATGCTCGAGAGCCTTTGAGTGCCACCTGCGTGGCTTCTTGTCTGCAGAGTTGCTGCTCTGTGAAGTTTTCACTCTTGTGCTCTAGGGTCTTCCTACATCACCTACTCAGGAGACTGTCATGAGCACCAGCCTCAGAAGATGCTATCTGCAGTGCTGGGGAGAGACCTGGTCTGTGCTGCCGTATAAGCTGCCTGTGTCGAGCAGCTGGTAGAGTCACCCAGAGCTGAGGGGGTGGCTAGAAAAGAAACCTGGCACAGGGAGTAGATTGAGATTGTCCCTGTAAGCATCAGGCAGACTTCACTGAGCTCTCCCTCCTTGCCTTACCAGGGCCATTATTTCCCATGACAAGGGATAATGGAGAGGGAGACCACAGCGGAGGGAAGCAGTTACTGCAGCACTTTCAAAACAGGAATCTTGAACCGGAGATGGTAAATTGCAGTGCTACTCTACGGGTCTTCAGCTGTCTGTCTGTACAGCAAAAGCACCTGCTTTGAACTGCAGACACTGGCCCTGGCTCCCCAAGCCACAGAGTTGGAACCACTGAGCCCAAGATACAGGCATCAGCTCTCACTCTTATCCCTGAGACTCCTGTCCACCTCCGAGAGTCACAGGGGCACCCAAACTGGGGACTGATGCCTCTCAGAATGACTAGACATGCTTCAGAAATGCCATCTTTATCTGTCTCAACTCAGAGCAAAACCACGGCTGCTGCAGTGAGCCACTTGTCCTGTGCCACACCGTAGGGGCAAGGCCTGGCCTGCTGTCCGTCTACCCCAGGGCTGCTCCTGCAGACGTATCAGGTGAGCATCCTGTCTTTGTCCTCAGCTTGTCCTGCCCCACCTCCTTCTTGGTCCAGAGCTCTGCTTTGTTAACGAGGGTTATTTGTTTAAAGGCAAAGACTCTCATCTGATTGTCGCATGTGGCAGCATCTAAGGTCTTTACGGCTCTTTGGGGATACAATTTGTGTGTCATTTCACTTTTTTATTGCTTTTTATTGGCTGGGGGACTGCTGGAAACAAAATGAGGACTGTTTATCATGCGGAGAAGAAGTCTGCCACAGAATGTGCTGGAAAACTGTCACCAGAGGGGAAGGCAGCTGGAGGAAATCGGTTGGGCAGGAAAGTCACAGTGGAAGAGCAAGGATGGTAGATGATTGGGAGACAATATCGCATGACCTCCACACCGGGCCTCCTCACTCAGCACTTGGTCATACCTGCCCCATGTCAATCCACTGCACATTTGAGGAGAAACCAGAAATATAAAGGCTGCAGACTGACTGCCCTTTGTTGCATTAAGTGGAGAGATGTCTGGCAGCTACAGTTGGCACACAGCTGCCCGTGGGGCGCTCCATGGCAACCAAGATGCAGCCAAGAGCAGTTCAGTGTCAGGCTCGACCCCTGGAGAAGGTGGGATGCAGGTATCTTGTCAGCATAGAACAAGGGGGTGACTTGCTTCTGAGCTGGGACAACGTATTCCAGAGGAGGCAGGATTCCCAGATACAGATCTCCCTCCAACACACATCGTGGGCAAGAAGAGAATGAAATGGGCAGATGAAAGACACCCATGAAGGTCTAACAGACTTCAAAAATGCCATCTTCATAACTGGTGGGCACACAACGTGGAACCCGATAGACCCACGTCAGTGGCAGGGAGCACTCACCTCGTCCCATGGCATGACCATATTTCTGACCCCACTACAAATGTGAAGCTGAGTGGACCCACGACAGCCAGTGAGTTCTACTTCCTGGATGTCAGCATCCTCAGCTTTCACATCTTACAAAACCAAAACTCCGGGAATGAGGAGATGCTCCATTGTTAAATGTTTCCCTAACAAACATGGAGAAGCTGAATTCTATCCCCAGAGCCCTCGGGGGAAAGTCAGTTATTGTGGCACATGCGTCTGATCGCAGCCCTGAGGAGATGGGGACAGGGAGATCCCTGGGGCTTGCTTGCCAGCCAGCCTAGCCTATGTGCTCCAAATCCAGGAGAGACTCTGCCTCAAAGAGGGTGGTTAGTGTGGTACACCTGAGGATGACGTAATATGGTTCCCTACAGCTGACATAACGTAAGCACAAGCATGCATGTGTATGTGCACACATACACACTCACTCACAACACTCACACACACTCACACACACAGTCACACACATACACCTATGCACACACATACACACTCAAACACACAATCACACACATGTACACTCACATACACACACAATCACACACATGTACACACACACACATTTAAAAGCTCCCATCACTTCTCCCCCAGTCCCTGGCAACCACCCTTCTGCTTCATCTCTGTTATCCTGGCTCCTTTAGGCATAAGGCATTTTTAGCATACATATATTTTACATTAGAACAGGCCTAGGGTTGCAGGACCGACATCACCCTGTCCCTGGGCTCTCACAGTAGGGGCTGCATGTGTCCTCGAGAATGGACACAGCAGTGTTAACTCAAACTTGTGCTTCTGGTGCTCATTAGCTTTGATTCATTTTGTCCCTCTCCTGTACCAGAAGGTCACAGGATAGTTAACCATCTTGTCACCTTGGGCTGTTCTTCACTGTGCAGCATCTGGGCCTTCCCTTTATTCTCCCAACCTTGGTGGTTCTGAAGCTGTGGGAGGTACTCTCCTCAGCAGGCTGAGTTTTCACAGGAGTTGACTGGGGGTTGCGGGTTTGGGAAGGAACACCAGTGACAGGAAGTGCTGTTTCCATCCCCGCCAGGGTCCTGCCCTTCTCAGGGCTCATGGCTGCCAAGCTGCCTTTGACCACACGCTGAGGTGGTCAGTCAGGTGTCTCCGTTCTATCTTTGGAAGGAGTCACAATCCACACCCAGCGCTGTGGGGATTCTGATGGAGCCTTAATTTGTGTCTTTCACGCAGTGCAAATGCTGAAGTGTCAAAAGACAAAAATGGTCCAGGATCCAGGATCATAGACTGCACACAGCATCCCGAGGAGCAACCTCACCGAATGGGGTCCTGGTGAGGGTGGAACATGGCTGAGCACTTCCTGGGATCATTTCCCAAGGAGCTGCATTCCCTGGATCATGCAGACTGCTTTACTCTGGCTGTGCCCAAGCCAGCCTGGAGTCTCAGTGGTAGGGTGTGCACTAATCTCGGGGAAGGAGCCTGCTCTCTGGTCCCCGACTGGCCGTCTTACACAGTTCTGCACTCGTTTGCTTCCCTGTCCTTGGCTGCTGGCCAAACTACACCATCTTAGCAAGCAGGAAGGAGGAGGGGAGCTGCCACCCCAATGTCCCCAGGAGCAGTACAGTGTGTCCAGCATCTCAACGCTTTGGCGGAGTGCTGATCACAGCTGCGGAAGTCAGCACACACCTGCTGGCAGGGGCCTGACTTGCTTTTGCCAGTCTGAGAATGACTCCAATAGAAATCTCCAGAACTCAAACAGAAGGTTGATTAAATTACCCCTATTTTTGTGATTTTGTCTATTCCATTTCTCTAGAAGAGGCCAGCTGAGGCTTGTGTTCCCAATGGTGAGAGGGGCTAGGGAGAAGGATTCTCCCTATGCTGGGAGAGTGAGCCTCATTCTCAACGGTGGGTGGATGTTTATTTGTGAGGTATGGTCCAGAAATAGAAGATGAAGAAGGCAGCGTGGACCTACTGCCTTTCCCACACACAGCCAGGAGGCAGCTTTGACAGATTAGCCCCTCATTCCTCCCACAGTGGGCCTCTTCTAGTTTGAGGGGACAGGCTTGCTCACAGACCCAGAACACTTCTAAACTCGGGCTCCCAGGTCTCTCTAGGCCCCTTCTTACTAACCTTCCTAACCCCTCACCTAAAGCCATCCTTACTCAGTGGCTGTAAGTCTCCCTGTAATCCCACACAGATTGAAAGACTCATCCAGAGACAGAACAAGACAGAATAGAAACAATTGTAGATTTTTTAAAAAGAATCACAACCCTGTCTCAGGGCAGTGGCCACCTAGGGCTGCCAACAGTGATGAGCCTCGAGTAGCCTCAGGTGAGTGATACCGGAAGACAGACCAGTTTGTACAAAAGCATTCTCACCACAGTAAGAGACCCAAGCATCTTGGCAACACCAGATTCAGGTCCAGGAACAGAGGGCAGAGGCAAAAATCCTTGAACCAATTGTCCTCATTTGCTTTCTGTTGCTATGATAAACATCAGGACCAAAAGTAACTTGAAAGGGAAAGGGTTTATTTGGCTTTCACTTCCCTTTCACGGTCCATCATTGAGGGGCACCAAGGCCGGAACTCAAGGCTGTAAAACCTGTCAGTAAGACCTGAAGCAGTGGCCGTAGACGAATGTTGCTCGCTGGCTTGCCCGCAATGGCTCGACCAGCCTTGATGGCACCTAGAACCCTCTGCTCAGGAGCAGCCCATCCACAGTAAGCTGGGTCCTCCCACGTCAATCACTAATTAATAAAATGCCTCCCAGACTTGCCTGCAGGCCAATCTGAAGGGAATAGTTCCTTAGATGAGGTTCCCTCAGCTGACTCTACTTTGTGCCAAGTTGACAAAAACTAGCCAGCACACTATTAAAGATTTGGGACTGCTCTGGGCAGGAAGACTGCAGGCAGCAGGCCCTGCCTGGGGACTGTCACAGCAGAGTATGCATCTGTAAGTGGCTCTCATCCCTGTCCCCAAGAGTGGGGACCCTGAGCTTTCCTGGAGGGAAACTCATGGAATGTCCGTCTGCCTAGAAGTTCCATTTTCTAGGGATAGGTGTACAACAAGATGGGCTCCATCGGGAGATGGCCACGGCCAGTTCTATGCTATGGCCACCCTCCATTCCAGACACTAGCATGTCCATTTATGGCCAAACACATCTTCCCCTCTTGATGCCTACACAGGACAGCCCCAGAAAGGCCTTTACTGTAAAATGTACCCTTTTCTCCAAAGAGGCTCATTTCACCAGGGAAAACACACAAGAGGGATTCTTCCCTTCCTCCAGAGTCCTAGGAAGGACATTGGGGGAGGAGAGTTGAGATGGCTAAATGCCAGCAATGAAGCAAGGCATGGTGTGTTGTCAATCACCATCATCATCTTCAGAGGAGGAAGGTTGCCTAGGTTTGCCCTGAAGAATATCTGCTGGTTTTGTTGTTTGGTTACCACCTTTAATGCAGAGGTCTATAGATAAAGCTCTGTACCTCTTCCTGTTACTGGCCTGATGACAGAACTTAATGCCCCATCCATGACCAGCTGCAGGTGATACAGATCCTGAATAAGACTGAGCTCTGCTTGACACCCCCCTTCCAAGGGTCCCCTGCACAGCCCACCTGTTCCCAGACTCTCAGCTGAACAAGATGCCAGTGTGTAAGTCACCACAGACCCCAGGACCCACTGAATCCAGGATTCCTTTCCCCAGAGCTGTCCTCACTGAGGTGTCAACCATTAGACATCTGTGCAGGTTAAATATTTTGGTCAAAACTGAATAAGGGTCAGGACAAGGCTTCCCAAAGGTACCAACTGTGTACACAGTGTTCATGATGGAGAATTGATTCTGATGTTAGTCCATTGCCACACAGGGGGCTCCTGTCATCGCAGAAAGTCCATGCCTCAGACCGTCCAAACATTCCTTTGCCTTGGCTGCAGAAGTTTGTGAGATTTTTGTGGGTCACCGTCAAGGGAGCCAGAGATGTCTCCAACTCCTCTAAGAATTCTCAGACCAAAGATCAAAGCTCCCAAGCAGGTGACACACACGTCCCCCACTTCAAGCCTTGCTTACTTTAAACAGCAGGGGAAAGACCACATTTAGAGAAAGAACATAATCTTGAACCAACCAAAAACACCTATCTGATCATTATGCCTGCCTCCATCAATGTGAAAAGAATATGGCCTTGTTGTCATAGCCCAGTCATATGAGGTCCAAAAATTAAAATAGGAACTTTCAAAACTGATCAAACAACACAGAAATCCAACAGAGCACACTATGATGTGGGACAATGGTCTTGTACCCTGTAAAGATTTGTCATTTGTATTGTTTTAATAAAACACTGACTGGCCAGTATCCAGGCAGAAAGTGTAAGTGGTACAACCAGGCAGGAAGTGGAGGTAGGGTTACAAGAACAGGAGACTTCTGGGAAGAGGAAAGGCTCAGTCTGTAGTTGTCACCCAGACACAGAGGAAGCAAGATGAGAATGCATTGCTGATAAAAGATACCAAGGCACATGGCTAAGACAGACAAGAATAATGGGTTAATGTTCGATGTAAGAGTTAGTTAATAAGAAAGTCTGAGCTAATAGGCCAACCAGTTTATAATTAATATAGGCCTCTATGTATTTCTTTGGGACTGAACAACTGCGGGACCGGGTGGGACAGAAACCATTGTCAACCACCCTGAGAAGCTTGGAGTCACTGTGGTGATGATTTAGCTGCTCCCCAGTGTGACCCTGGCTTTAGGATTCTTAGGACAGAGCCTGGGTTTTCACTGCAGTCAGAATGAAAAGCAAAGCAGGTGTTGTGGGTTCCTGTCTGTTACTATGATGTAAATGTTTCTATCAAAAGTGACTTAGGGGAAGGAAGGGTTTACTTGGCTTACAGGCTATAGTCAATCATTGAGGGAAGTGGAGGCAGGAACCTGAAGCAGAAACCACAGAGGAACACTGCTTGCTGGCATGGTCACAGGCTCATACTAAGCTAGCTTTCTGGTATAGTCCAGGACTGCCTAGCCAGGAAATGGTGACCCACAGTGTGCTAAGTCTTCCTACATCATGAATAATTGAGACAGTCCTCCACAGACATGCCAAAATGACCTGAGAAATCGCTTCATTTCCTCCAGACTGGGTCAAGGTGAGCGGTGAAGTTGTGCAGGACACTGAGTGTGTAGCGGGCTCCCCAGAGCCCTATAGAGGGCGCTGTCCACTTGCCAGGGAACTTCCTGCCTAACTGCTTTGGAATCTTATTGTGGGAATAGTCTAGTTCCCTTGAGAAACTAGAAACCCAGTCCTGAGGCTGGAGAGGTGGCTCTGCAGTTAAGAGTACTTGCTGTTCTTGCCGAAGCCCCATGTCTGATTCCCAGCACACACACCTTGGCTTACACAGTTTGTAACTCCAGTTCTAACCCCTAAGGGTACCAGTCATGCTTACGGTGCATATACATGCAGAAAACACTCATACACATGACATAATAATATTAAGAAGGAGAAGAAGGAGGAGGAGAAAAATGAGAAGGAGAAAAGAAAGAGAAACCTGGGTCACCAGGAGCCAATCAGAGATAGGCAGGTAATCAGGGGTGTGTCACTTCCCCATCTCCACTTCTCATTCCCAGACCTTAACCAAAACTTTCTTAAAGATCTTCTTATCCTGTCCTAATTTCCATATTCATTTCTCATGTTAATTATCCAAAGGAGCAGAAGAGCCCCAAGCACACTGAGCCATTGACTGGTCCTTCCTTGGGAAGAGGCACAGCATACCGAGCAAGTGCTCATCCCTGGCTGTCCCTGTCACCAGATGTCCCAGACACTCTCCCAGTCTTGTTTCTCACTGTGGAGAGAGAGGAAGATGCCATCCCATCTCTGTGACCTTTACACAGAAGTTCTGTCTTCTCCACAGGTGGTCCTTGCATCTCCATAACTAGAGCCATGCTGGCCTCAGTAAACTCCTCCTGCACTCAGCTTCCCTGCACTCAGCATCGCTCCAAACCACAGCCTCTGCTTGGGTCTTCTGTCTGGGGTGGTGGGGCTTGGGATTTAGACATCAAAGCTCAAAATCTTGGCTCAGGATGCTTTATACTTAAAAGGAAAAAACTCCAGGATTTCATGAGGAGTCTCTGCCAGTGATGCTTCTATCTATACTGTAATTTATTGAAGTATATTGAGGAGATTGATTGCTGGAAACGGAGAAAAAAGAAAGTGTGATTTATAAGAAGCAAGGCTATAGAGGGAGCCTTAGACACATCCTGAGCTGCCCCGTCCACTTGCCCCCATGCCTTTCTGTTACATCTCCACTAGGGAGCATCCTTGGTCCATCCCTGTCCATAGATGACCTCATACCCTTGCTTCTACCCTGCTCTCTGTGCGGTGGCTCACAACTCTGGTGGCAGGAGCTCCCTCACATCCTAGAGGATCAGGAAACAGAGCTGGGAGGATGCTGCCCATCAGCTGGCTTCCTCCTCTGCACTGTTTTTATTAACTCCATGGGATGATGCTGTCCACATTCTGGGTGGGTCGCCCCTCCTACATTGAACCTCTCTGGAAGCATCCTCATAGAAGCTTCCAGAGGTGTGTCTTTGAGGGTATTCCAAACAGTCAAGTTGACAGTGGAGACGAAAGCCACAGTCTGTTAGCCTATTTAGATGCTGTATAATTTATCAACACTTCAGTGGATCATAAAAAAGAAAAAAACACAAGAATATGTTTTTCACTGTGCTCGACCCTGGAAATCCAAGACCAACGTCTCTGAGAAGCCAAGCATAATAGAACACCCTTGTAATCTTTAGATTTAGGAGATTGAGACAGGAAGGCAATGAGTTGGGGGCATCTTAGGGATCTTACAGGGAGATCCGGTCTCATTTTTTTTTAAATTAAAAATATAACCAACCAAACAATTGTAGATTCATCTCCCACTTGGGGTCCATTTCCTGGCTCATAATGTCCTTAGTTACTGGAAAGGGTGAAGCATCTCCCTGGTCTTGTCTATAAGGGTAATGGCCCCATAAATGAAGCTCTATTCTCATGACGTCATCACATCCCTCCCCAGGGCCATCATGTTGGAGGCTAGGATCTCAACACATGGACCAAGGGGAGGAGAGGCATGCACAGTCAGGTCATTCATAGGTTTGACTCCTTCGGGCAAATACAAAACTGGTGCCTGTTGGCCCTTTGCTGTGTCCCCTAGAACACAGGTAGCATCATTGGCACACACCCCCAGAGAAGACACCCTAGCAGAAGCCAGGTAGCATCATTGGCACATGCCCCCAGAGGAGACACCCTAGAGGAAGCCAGGTAGTGTCGTTGGCACACACCCCCAGAGGAGACAGCCTAGTGGAAGCCAGGTAGCATCAGACTCCACTGAAGTGGTAGCTGGCAGATCCACTGAAGCACCAGGAGCCCCAGAGTGCCTGTGAGGATGGCATTGGTTTCATTCATCTGCAAAATAAACTGGGACCAGGTCTTGTCGGAGAAGCCGATGAAAGTGACAATTCCATTTATTAAGTAACTTTTTGAGATACAATTCATATTAAATACAAATCCATTTGGATGAGCTCTGACAAATGCATTCACCATCAAAACCAAGATACACAATAATCCATCACTCCCAAAAGCCTGAAATTTTAGTAAAGAAACCATTTTTCAGAACAGTTACAGGCTTACTAAGAAATCCAGGCTTTATCTATACCTGTGTCCCCTCCATACCCAGCCTCCCCCAGAGTGAACATGAGCCCTGGGTGCAATCAATGGCCTATGATGACATATCACAAGCACTTAGCATCCACAGTCACCCTGGAGTCCGCTTGGGGTGCATCCCAAGGGTATAAACAATTCATGAGAACATGTAGTGAGTTTTAGTACCACACAAATAGCTTCCTTCCCTAAGCATCCTCTGGGCTGTATCTGTCCATCTGTCCATCTTCCACAGCCCCAGGCAACCTCAGAGTTTTGTGTCTTCACAGTTTCATCTTTTTCAGAGTGCTGTACAGTTGACGCCACACAGAAGACTAACATGCCCAGCGATTTCTTTACTCTTGTAGCACAGGCTCATACTTCTTCGTTTCTTTGCATGCCTTGAAATTTGGTTCCATTTGCAGCACTGGATAACGGTCCGTCGCCTGGATACACCGCCAAATATCATATGCTCATTCTCCTGCCTCGGTGGCTTCTACACTGTGGAAATATGACGAACACAGGGTTTGTGTGGATGTAAGTTTTTGACCCCTTCTCAAGACTTGATGGCTGTAAAACATATGTTTAGTTTTGTGAGAAAACATCAAACTCCCTTCCAAAGGGGAGGAGTTTGTGGGCGTTTGAGTGACATGTCTCTGACAGGATCATGGCGTTGAAACACTTGGGTCCCACTTGGTGGTGGTGTTTGGAGACGTGATGGGCTGAAGGAAGCGTGTCGCTGGGAGAAAGCTTGAAGAGTCTAAAGGTTTGCCCTCTTTCTGTCCTGTGTTTGTGGTTAAGGGTGTAGGGTCTCAGCTTCCAGATCCTGCCACCATGCCTACCGAATGCTGCCATGGCTTCCTGCCATGATGGACTCTTGTCTCTCTGCAACCATAAGCCAAAATAAACTGCTTCCCTGAGTTGCTTTGGGTAACTGTGTTTTATCAGGGCAAGAGACAAGGAACTAGCACAGAGCTATCCAGCCTCCTCCGCAGCAGTGAGCGAAGGTCCCAGCGTTCTGCCTGCTCCCAGTGTTTGGTGGCACCCATGTGCTCGTTTGTCTGCTCTGCTGTGTCAGCAGGACCCACTGTTTGATTCTACAGCTCCCTATGGACTCGCAACGGTGAGGGTTCTTTCCACCTGTTGGCTTGCTTTCCGTACATCCTCTGTATCTTGGGTGCCATCATTGTGTCTCAGCTCACTTTTAAAATTGAATTTCTTTTGGCGGAGGCTGCTCATTTGTTTCCTGGCTGCCCTGACTCGAAATAATCACACAGAAACGATATTTGTTTGCAATACTGTTTTGGCCAATAGCTTAAATGTATTGCTAGCTAGCTCTTATATCCTAAACTAACTCATCTCCCTTAATCTGTGCATCACCACGAGGTCATGGCCTACCAGCAAAGTTTTGATAGGCTCTGGCAAAGGCGTCTGTCTCCTGCAGTGGCTCCATGGCTTCTCTGGCTTCACCTTCTCTCCTCCTCTGCTTGGAATTCCCGCCTTGTTCTATTCTGCTAAGCCACCAGCCAAAACAGATTTATTCATTAACCAATAAAAGCAACACATAGACAGAAGGACTTCCCACACCAAATTTCCCTCATAATTTTCTCTTATTAATTAAATTTGCTCTTTTACAATTTTGTACCTATATAAAAATATGTAAATATATTTATATATAAATATAAATACACACACTCACATATATATTTCTGGTTACTCTCACTTCCCACCCTCTCTAGATCTTCCTCCCACCCTGTCAATCTCCTTCTCTTTCTTGCCGGTCCCTCCCCCATGTTCCTGTCTTAGTGGGGGGGATGTTGTTTTTAGTTTTGTTTTTATGTAACCCACTAAGTTTAATCGGGGCTTCTTCTCATGAGTTTCTCCCTGCTTGGAGCTGCAGAGCCCACCCCCTGCACCCCATGGCCAGCTTGCCAGCTCACCTTGCCAGTCACCCCTAGGTCCAATCTGTGGGGGACACATGGCTCACTCCTAGTCCAGAACAATGACCGGTTGGTGTGGAGGAGTACAAAGGCCTCATGCAGCCTGCTCGGTGACCAGCAGGACATGGTGCCAGCTGGGGAACAAGGAAACACATCCCACCCTGGTCTTCTCAGAAACAGGACCTTCTCTGAAGGGACACAGTAAGGAAGCATTTCCTGGATGGTGTAAAAATGACCACAGCGAGTGGGCACTTGTGTGCAGCATGCCTCCTCCAGGGTCCGTGGGGTCATCACAGCTGCTCCATTCACAGAGCAATGCACAGAGCCCCAGACAGTTTGGGGGAGCATGTCTGAAGACAGGGCTCAGGCACTAATGGCTCACGCTGAGTGACCAGGGCAAGTGACCTAAGCCAGCAACTCCAAACACTCCCCACTCTCCACTTCTGATAGGCCTCCCTCACTGTCACTGGCGGACCTCAACCATCCCTTTTGGCACACATCCCTGTCCCCTGTCCCTTACTGTCACGGGTGGGCCTCATCCCTGTTGACACATATCCCTGTCCCCTGTGGGACAGAGAAAATATCCCTGCACCACTTGTGCTTGAGACCCTTGAAAAAAATAAATGAAAGTGAAAACCTCAGGTGACCACCGAGAGACCCAGAGCCTAAGATGGTGGACTTTCATGTTCTCAAACCCTTGCCTTTTCTGGGTGGCAGCAGCCTCAAGCCATGAGCCTCAGGGCTCCATGTGGAAGTCGTTAGAAGCCATCCCTGGCTGGGTTCTATTGGAACCTTGACAGCAAGGGCCAGCAGCTACCCAGCAAGAAGCTTCTGAAGCTTCTCTGCCACCATAGCCATTGCCTGGTCCAGGAGGATGGTCCCTGTCCCTGGGGTCAGGGTGACAAAATGGAGGGACTGAGCACTGGAATTCCATCTTCAACCAGGAGGTCTCCAGCTGAGTTCCTTGGGAGTTCCATTGTTTCACCTGTGGAACGTGACAGAAGATACTGTTTCAGTCCAGAGTTCTTCCAGGTGTCTGTCGGGGACGATGTGAAGTGTGGCCTCAGAGGAGCCTCTATAGGTTGGCAAGAGAAAGCCAGGTGGCACATGGGAACCCGCAGCTTCCCATTACACGGAAAGACTTTCTTTTGTGGGACTGTAGCTCTCCGGTGGACACTCTCTGTCCAGGTTGTCTCCGTCTCTGGGCCCTTGGTGGCAGTCATGAGTGTGTGGTGTCTGTGAGGGATCATCTTGGGGATTAGCCTGTTGCCAAGGAGTGTCAGAGGTGGCCTGTCTGCCCCAAGTCCAAACTTCAAACTCTAACCTTGGGACATTCAAAGGTGACTTTGTCGTCATGAGGCTCTCCCAGGTATAACCGGCTGAGCTGTGCCATGGTTAGAGTGGAGGCGGGGACTCAGCATGGCTATGGTCTTTATAAAGAGAAAACCTTAAGCATGCAGGTGAGTACCGTGGAGGAACAAGGAGAGCTGAGGGGACTGTTCCCACACACACAGGATGCCCAGAGAAATGCCAACGTGGGAGAGAAGCCTGGAACAAACTCTTCTCCCAGCTTCAGCAGAACAAGCCCTGCTGACACCTCCAGTTTAGGCTTTGCCCTCCAGATAGTCAGGGACACACTGTACTTACTGTATGAGCCACTATCTTTGGGTCAGTATGCAGGGTCACTCTCCTGCAGCCTGTGCCTTAGATCTGCAACAGTGGGCTGCTGTGACAGTGGGCTGAGCACCCTGTCATCTCATACTAGAGGGACCAAGACAGAATGATGCTGAGGAAGGAAAGGACAGGCTTGGCAGTAACCACATCCTGCTCCAGGGACACACTCCTTTCTGGGCTCAGGTCACCATCCCATTCTAATTCTCGAGGAGAAGCTGGACTGTGAGGAGAAGCTGGACCATGTAGAGAGGCTGGGCCATGGGGAGAAGCTGGGTCAGGAGGGATTTTTTGTGTGTGTCTGTCTATCCTCCTGTGCCTTTGACAATCCCCAGCAGAAACCATACCTTCTCTCTCAGGGGGACAGTCAGATCCCCTGACAGATGGCCATCTTCCTTTCCCTTTCAGCAATCTTTGCAGCCAGATGGTCAGGGTGAGGGGACCATCCCACCACTAGTGCCAATAGGCGATTGACATGGGCCATCCCTTTTCCTTACAGGAACGTGTGTTGGTGCCTTGCTGTGATCCGACATGGCCAGCAGTGTTGAAGAAAGTTTGCTGTGGGCTTACAGCAAGATCTTCCCTCCATGAAACAAAATGAAGGCAAAGTTCTGGTCATGGAGACTCAGGTCTGCGGGTGTGACCCAAAGATGTCTCCCTTCTGTACAGGATGCCTAGTGCACAGTTGATGGGCGTGGCAGACAAGAGACCCGCCAAGCCCACAACACCTTCACTTCAGACCCTGCTCCTCTGGTTTTATGGAACACTGTGTATGATTTTGGTGTAGTTGTCAGTGGATCATCTGCTGTTTGGGCGCAAAAGTGCCATTTTTTCCACACATTCAGGTTTACAGGAGATGCAAACCCCAAGGCAGTGGACTGTGTGGCTGCTGTACATGGTGCTAGCGTCATTGGTATCTGGGGGAGGGGGTTCAGCAGAAAGCTCTAGAGAATGGGGTGAGGAAAAGCCGCTGCCTTTCCTCTGAGGTCCTGTTTTGCAAAGTCGGCTTCCAAGGCTGATCCATATGGACTCTTGTACAGTAAGCCCAGACCCAGAGGAAGCAAGTCCAGAGTCAGCTCAGAATGGGCAGAACCCACCACAGAGAAAACCATAACCCATCTCAGAGTGGGCAGAACCCACCACAGAGGAAACCGTAAACCATCTCAGAGTGGACAGAACCCACCACAGAGGAAAACAACTACACCGTGTCCTCTCTCAAGCACATCAAGACTAGCCTGGAAGCCACAGGGCTCCTCCATGACCAGGTAGACACAGGCTGCACGGTGCATCTGATGGCCTGCCTGCTCTGGGGAGACACAGCGGGGTGAAGGAAGGAGACACAGCCTCTGCCCAGCACTGTGCTGTGGAAACTCAGCTCTTGGCTGAAGCGGACCTGGCAGTTACACACAGAGAAGCATGCACAACATTGCCCACCCTCCTTGACCCTCCCTGCTAGATTCTTTTTTTTTTTTTTTTTTTTTTTTTGGTTTTTTGAGACAGGGTTTCTCTGTAGCTTTGGA
>JAQHUG010000212.1:1973341-1986971 GCA_028555095.1 Dicrostonyx torquatus | reverse complement strand
CACTGAGAAGGGGCAGGAGGACCAAGGGAGGAGATCCACTGAGAAGGGGCAGGAGGACCAAGGGAGAGAGCCACTGAGAAGGGGCAGGAGGACCATGGGAGAGACCCACTGAGAAGGTGCAGGAGGACCAAGGGAGAGAGCCACTGAGAAGGGGTGGGAGGACCAAGGGAGAGAGCCACTGAGAAGGGGCAGGAGGACCAAGGGAGAGAGCCACTGAGAAGGTTCATGCCAGTCAGAATTATGAAGGTCCAGAAGATCACCAAAAGCTTCCGTGTCCCATACCCAGTGTAGTCAGAAGGGAGGAGAGTAAGGTAAGAGAAAATGACTATTCGTTATTTGGAGAACTGAGTTGGGGGATTCGGACAGAGATTTCAGTACATAGTCATCCAAACCATTCACTGTTTCTAACCTCATTAAGCAGGATGGGGGAAAAAAAACTATCAGAAAAAAATAAGAGGGGAACCTGGGTAGCACAAACTTAATCCGTTTCATACCTTGTGCTTCTGATAATAAAAAATAGAACAATTATTACAGGGATTTTAGGAACCACTATGAAGATCTGCAGTGAAGACTCCATTCAGCCAGTGTGGAGTCAGGCTTGACACTTGGTAGATGATTTTCTTACTGAGTTCTTACCAAGTACCTTGTGGAAATATTTTCCTATTATGATTTTAAAATGTCATTCAACTGGTCACCCCTATAATCACACACCCAGAAGGAGCTGGGATGGCTGCATCCTGTATTTTGAGGAGAACTGGTGTCTCTGATGACTTATTTTAAATGATGTTCCATTAGTGTGTTTAGGCTCACCTCTGACCCTCTCACAGAGCCACTCTCCTGGAAGGGATGCTAAGCAGCATTCACCACAGGACCTAGCAAAGAAAACACCAGATCGGTAGGTGACAGAGCTGCGATCCACACTGCAACCAGAGCACAGAAGCACTGGCCCTGGGGAGACCTGGGTCATCCATAAAATGTGACACACTCTGCCCCAAGAACACCATAACAGCTAATGACAGTTGACACCCAGGACAATTAAGGACGAGTCACTGTCAGGATACCCCAGCCTGGCCAGGGGCCCGGAATGTCCTGTGCAGAGAGCTGTGTGTCGCATTAGTCCCACCCCCTCACCCTGCCAGTCTTCACAGAACCTTGGTCATCTATGCCTGCCCAGCCCCATCCCAGGGGTCTCTGGGTAATGAGAACACGTTTGTTTTCTCTTCGAGTTTGCTCATGTCTCTCCTTTACCAGAAACCAGGTCTATTTCGGCTGTCTGTAGGCAACTGCATTTGTCTCCAGAGTGAATTCAGGTATTTGCAGACATGCTGGCATCTCAGTCGACAGTGTCCGTTGCCAGTGCAGCAGTTGGTCTGGCAGAACGTGCTGGACATGCTCATTTGTTTCTCCAGGTGTTGGGGACAGGCATCCTCCTCTCTCCTGCCTGCTCCCCAGAAAGCCGCCCACTTGATTGGGTGAGGAGGCAGTGATTGCTGGATCCCAAAGATACTGGGCACACCAGAAGGTCAATCTGGCCAGAGCTCCGGCACTTTCCAGAGGAGGCATGATTTCCACAGGGGCATGTTGTCTCCAAGTGGCTATTTGTCACTCAAAGAGAAAACAGACAAGCAGATGGACTTCCAGGCTGGTCCCCAGAAGTCTTGCCAAGGGCTCCCAGGATTCTGCCAGTCCGCACAACTCCTCACATCCATGTTTGGGAGCATGCTGAAATCAGGGGTCTAAGCATGCCTGGGAACTGGGTCCTCATCCTGGCCTGCCGCTCACTGCAGTGTGACCTCAGCAGTAGCTCGTCTTGTGACTCCACAGATTCTCATCGGGTGACTAGCCAGCTCTGTTCCCATTCTGCACTGTGTCAGCTCCACTCCCACTGAGACATAAAACATTCCAGCATCCTGGGAAAGGCCCCTTCCAGGAAACACTGCCCTGCTCTCTGTCACTGCAGATCCCCTCCTCTAGAACTCCATACATGCATACAAACCACAGGAAACCACTTCTGCACTCCCATGTCTGCTGTGTGAGCCTAGGAACGTCCCTCTGTGGGGCTTGTTTGTCCTGTCTCCCTTGCACTGGGGATCAGACATTTATATGTTTGTGGCTCCATTAGAGACACCTCTGAGGGAAAGCGCTAGGAAGCTCATTGTTAAGTTTCTGGATGGATGATTTATCATTCTCTTGGGCAAATTCTTGGGAGCCAGGTTGAGTGGATGGAGAGGCAGACACAACTCTGTGAACCTAGAATGAGTTTTCCTGGCTTGGTGTTGCCTTTCTGTTCTGTGCCTATATGTCTGGGTTCCTAATGTTTGCCAGCCTGAGTCCCAGAGAGTCCATGGCCAGTACTGACAATCCCCAGAAAGCCATCTCTCTGAAATTGATGGGTTTTCTGAAAGGAAGGTGCCAAGCAGCACCCTGTTGTTTGTGAATGCTGAAACAGTGGGAAAAAAACAGACAGGTGAGTGATAGACCAATGGATTTCCAGGTGCCCACTAAGAGGACAAGGACAGTGAGGTCCCTGTTCTTCTGACTCCCACTAAGACCTAGCCATTTTCAGTCAAGACAAATGAAATCCTGGACCTCAGGAACCGATTTCCAACTCAGGACCTGAGTTCTCAGATGTGGCCTTCTCCTGACTCCTCTGCTATTCCCCCTGAAACCCATCCCAGTTAAGATAATGTAACTCCAATGACAATCGAAATGGATGCATCTTATAAGCTCAGACTCAGGGAGACTATTTAAGCTCTCTGTACCCCATTTCCTTAGTCATAACCTACAGGTGTTAAAGATCCTTCCTTGTGGGCACTGAGAAGCACCCGAAGGGAACACTATTACGAGACTTAGAATGGCCTCCAGCATGCAGGGTCAGGTGTCCGTGTGATACCATGATGGTAGTGATGATGCCGAAGATGGCGGGGATGGTGTCAGCAATAAGCCGCAGCACTTGGACTACCTATCTACGTGGCCGCCTGTGCCAATCTTCTCACTTCCAATCAAGTTCTGGAAACAGGGAGGTTTCTTCAGTCCTATGGAGTGACCTTTCCTGGCATAGCACAGACTGCATCTCCCACAGTCTTCAGGATTAACTCCAACACAGTGACACACAGAGATATCTCAAGATCGGACACATGCCGCATTTCCAGCTCACTGTCCCACGTATCCACTAAGCCTCAGGTCTAGCCAGATAGGAAGAACTGAGTTCCTAGCTTCCTCATGACCTCTGGACACTCTGCCCCTACACTGTGGTCTGTTTCACTCTGTATCAGCCTGCCTGAACACTATACGCTTCAAGGTTCAATCTCCCTCAAAGACACTTCCTTGTTTCCCAGGTACAGGGAGTTCCCTCTCAGTGGCAACAATGCACTCTGTGCTCTAGTCTGCTCTTGAGTTTCACTGGGATATTCTGGGTGGACGTGATGTCATCCTGAGAAAGGAATGTGGTTTGGTTCATCTGTGTTTGCATAACTCGCAGAATAGGTTCAGCACACTACCAAGTGGATAACTAGACAAGTATGTGGCTGCATGACATGGATGGATGGATGGATGGATGGATGGATGGATGGATGGATGGATGATGGGTGGATGGATGGATGGATGGATGATGGGTGGATGGATGAATGATGTATGTATGGATGGATGGGTGAATGGATGGGTGGATGGATGGGTGGATAGATGGGTGTATGGATGATGGGTGGATGGATGGATGGATGATGTATGTATGGGTGGATGGACGGATGGACAAGAATGACTGAATAAATATAAGGAAGGAGAAAGATGATGGAAGGACATATGGATGAATGGGATAGAAGGATGAATGGGATGAAATGTTGAGTAGATTGATAAGAAAGGATGGATGAATGAGAGTGTCTAAGTAAGTATGAGAATGGGTAACTATGGTGGAAGGATGGATGGATGGATGGATGGATGATGGGGTGGGTAGATAAATGGATGAATGAATGCAAGGAGGGATGAGGAGTGGATGCATGGATGGTTGAGTGGGCAGATGGATGGGCCAAGGAGAGTAATATAGATACCTTATCTCACATCCATCACTGTCACCATCCTCTCAGTGGTGGGACTGCCCAATCAGATAGCAATAGTCAAACATTATCTGATAATTTTTAGCAGTCTGAAAGATGATGAACAGAAAGACGATGAACCTTCTGTTTCGCTTTCCTCCTAACTGACCTCCACCATCAGCCTGGCTTTCCCACGTGCTTCCTCTCACTAATTGTTTCCTACCCAGCTCTGCTCTTGACTCCAAATCCCAGGAAGTGATGGGTAGGAACTGAGGCCACTGGCACAGAGAGCAGGAAACCATACCTGCAAATCACCTATCTTGTACACAGGTGTCAGGTGATGAATGTGACAACAAAAACAAAAATAGCAGCAGCAACAATGTGTGTATTGCAATGCTGTTGGCATCAGACTCACCTCTGAGGGTCACGCTTACCCTGGACGCAGCCTCCCAGGCACACAACTCTAATGGAAGCTTTGCCAGGGGCACAACTCAACCTCTGGCTTAATTTAGTCCTGTGACCGTTGATTCTGCAAGTGTCAGGCTAATTGGAAGCAAAGTCACCCCGGGCCTTTCTCTCTCAACCTGAATGGAAGGACATCTGTAGGCTGGGACCGTTGACCACCTTAGAGAAGCTGCCACCCTTGAGGTGGGACAGAAGGGGTAAAGTGAGAGTCTCACCAAGGAACTGGACCCTGTTTTCCTGTGTGTGTTCAGTACCAGGCTCAATGGTCATAAGCACACAGCAGTCTAGCTAGAGATTCTCAGAATCCAAAGCTCCGTGGTGTGGAATTAGTATAGTTTGTCCTCAAAGTCATGTTGATCAGAAGATTACCAGAGAGCAAGGGCCATCTGCTGCTTCCCTGGTGGGTGGTTGAGAAACTGGAAGCCTCAGAAACATCCAATACAGCCCTCGAAAATCTGGCCCATGGAGATCAGCTATGCTGCCCATGCTCACCAAGAACCAGCCCCGTGCAAGTCTCTCTCTCTCTCTCTCTCTCTCTCTCTCTCTCTCTCTCTCTCTCTCTCTCTCTCCCTTTCCCTCCCCCTCCCCACATTCCTGACAAGGGTACACACCCCTTACCAAACCATCATTAATTTCTTATGAGCCTGGTTCTCTACAAGGGTTGACCTTGGCCTACTTTTAGTGAGACTCCTCTAGTCCAGTTTAGCAGAACCTCCTACCATTGGTAACATATCAAAGTCCTCATTCCCACATTGATTACCTAAGTCATTGACTTTCCCTCTGAGAGAACAGCAACCGCCTCCTCCTTTCCCTGGGAGCCTCCTCTTGGTGTCTCCCATGTACTGACCTCCTCCCACCCACCTGTTGGCAAGCATCCCTGATTCATCCAGGTCATGAACAACCTCTCCCCCCCGTGGCAGCATCCTTGAGTAAAGCCCTTCTCCCCATTTTAACAAGAGTCAAGATAACTGCATTCATCCCTTCCCTCCTCACGGCTCCCCACTGTTTTTCAATCCCCAGTGCCTCGCTCCCTGTTATCTCTCAAAGGCACCCTAGCAGCCTTCATCTTTACTGTCTTCTTAAACCAAGTTCTGTATGAGTCTCGCAGACTGCCTGACGTGCCACCAACTCCAATGGCCATTTCATTAACCATAGGGGACAGTCCCTCTGCTCAAGACCACTCTCTCAGCTGATGTGGCATCTCTTTTCCTACCTCCTTCTCTGTATCACTTCCCATCATGTGACCCAGTCTCTCTGAGTCCTAAGAATCATTGTTCTAGAACATCTTCTTAGTCTTTCTGTTCAAATACACACTTGTCCCAGGACACTTGAAGTGGCTTCCTGGTTCTAAATTCCACAGATCAGCTTACGGGTTCCCAGAGTCACCTCCTGTCTCTCCCAGGAACTCAGGCTTATAGACAACTCAGTGAATGTGTTGGCATGTCCAATTGTCTATCTAGACTAAAACAAAGACATTGGTTCCTTTCTCACATTTATTGCAACATTCTTTCCGTTCGCTGGAGAACTACCTACCCACTTAGTCAACAATGTCCATTGAATACTCCCCATAGGCTGGGCACTTTTGTAACTGCTAAGTCCACTCCAGCATTGGAGTATAACATACCTACTTATTTAGGACAGCAGCCTGAGAAACGTTCTCACCACCTTTCCTTCACACATCAATGGTTCTCAGTTGGGGTGATTTTGTACCCCAAAAAACAAGACACAAAGTCCACAGATTAGGTTGTTGCCATTGTAGAGAGGTTGTTGTTGTAATAGGGGCGGCTATGTCTGCCGAGGAGCAGGGCCATTTTCCCGGCGCCTGGCTCCCAGCCACCAGCTAGCTTATGCCCGAAATAATTACACACAAACTGGATTCATTTAAACTCTGCCTGGCCCATTATCACTAGCCTCTACTTGGCTAACCCTCACATCTTAAACTAACCCATTCCTAATAGTCTGTGTGTCACCACAAGGTGGTGACTTATCAGAAGATTCTAACCTGCATCCATCTCGGGCTGGAGCATCATGGCGTCTCTGGCAGTGCCTTCTTTCTCACTGCCTTCCGTTCTGTCTACACTGCCCACCTAAGGGCTGTGTCCTATCTTACAGGCCAGGCAGTCTTCTTTATTAACCAATGAAAACAAAGAAATACAGAAGAACCCTCCTACACCAGGTTGCTACAGGCAGCTAATGGGTGGAGGCCAGAGATTTTGTTCAACACCACACAGTGTGCAGGGCAGCCCATATCACAAGAAAGAACCCAACCCCAAATCTTGAAAGTGTTGAGGTTGAAAAGTCTTTCTACTGCCATATCTTGGCTTCACCTCTGATAGATACCTGATCCCACAACTTGGTCCCGACCCACAAGCCCAATCTAGAGCACAGATTCCCCTCCCATGTGACCACTGCAGCAGGGCATGTGGATATTGAGTCTTTTACTTTGAACTAGGCTTGTCAATGTCACTGTTGGATATTGTGCTATTCAGTTCTATGTCCTCAACAGTAGCAATAGCAAGTATACTGTCATTTTTCTATTAAAATAACAATAGTCATCACCATTTCCGTCATGGCCATAATCATCACCATTGCCAATATCACCATCACCATCATTATAATCACTACCATCACATCATCACCATCATCATTACCACTATATCACAAAATCATTAACAATATATCACCATCATCATCATCATCATCATAACCACCACCATCACCACAATTATCATCACCACCCCCATCACCTCCATTATCATCATTATCTTCATGTCCATCCTTGTTGTCACCATTACCATGACAATTCTGAATACAGCATTTCTGTCATAAATGCAACATCATCAGTCAAGCATTGACCCTATTCTAGGTCCTGAATTGAATATCTGACACCTAACAGGTCATCTCATGTAACTCCTGTGGCCTCCAAAACAACAACAAAAACAACACACACACACACACACACACACACACACACACACAAAGGAAACATTATTAATCTAGGCTTTTTTTGCTTTTTGCTTTTCGAGACAGGATTTCTCTGTGTAACAGTCCTAGCTGTCCTGTAATTAGCATCTGAAAGTGAGACCAATGAGACTCAAAGAGCTTGCATGGCTGGTCTCAGGTCATATCGAGATACCTAGCTCTTCCCACCCTCCCAACATCATGGCAGCCCCATGGCTGGTGAGTTTCCTTTTCCAAGTATACAGATGGGACAGAACTCATCACGCATAACTGTATTTAAAGTACAATTCTTCATGGTGATCAAAAGGTACTTCATAAGGCCCAGCTTCCTTTGCATTGCATGGTGGTTCTGGTCACCTCAAGGTTTGCCAAGGGGGATGGGGGCGGCAGTTTCCTCCCCTCTCCTGCCTGCAGTGTTTAAAGGGTCCATGAAATGAGGGTCGCCACTTTGCAGGAAGCCTGTAATTATCATTAGAATGCTTTGTGCCTGTGATTAGACAAGCCCCTGCTCTGACAGGGTTGCTGTGAAGGAAAACGGAGTTGGTGTGGTTAAGTGGACAGGGGGCTTCCCGCTTGGGAGATGCAGGAGGCACTGCTTAGGACATTTGTGATGATAGTAAGGGGAACAGAAATGTCTGTGGGCATCCAGTGTCTGTTCTCAGAGCCAGTGTGTCCTCCTGGGCCCTGATGGAATGCTTTGGTGCACAGGGAACAGGATTCTCAGAACCAAGGCTGTTCTGTGGCATGAGCTAAAGAATGTGTCTCGATGCGGGGGAGAGAGCCCGAGGGACTGGTCATGCCTTGGCTGCCATCTCAGAGCTGGGCTTATGACCCCAAACCAAAGATTTTGCTGTGTACCGCTGCAAGGTTGAATGACGTAAAGAGATTAAAAAGGTGGCCCACAGTCTCCAAATAGTTTCTGGTTTCATCCCTTCCACCCATGTCCAACTGTATCTCCAGCTGGCTTTGAACCTTTCCCTTTGTCCTGGTCAAAAACTGCTCAGCTGACCACATTGCTCTTACTCAACTGTCACTCACCTGTCTTCCCCCAAAGCAGCTCAATGGGAGCTTAGGGCACTTCCCGTAACTCCTAGGTCCTGACCGCTGGCCACAGACCTCATTATCTGGCCCTAGTGCTGAGGACCAGTGGCTGTTATGGGGTATCTGTATACTGTGTGAAGATATATTTCTGTGATTGAAGTTTAATAAAGAGCTGAATGGCCAATAGGTAGGCAGGAGATATAGGCGGGACTTCTGGGCAGAGAGAGGAAGTAGGAGGAGGTCATCTAGGTGCATGGGAGATGCCAAGAGAGGTGGAGAGGAAAACAGGAGGTGAAACATGGAAGAGGTAATGCCCTGTGATAGAATGCAGATTAATAAAAATGGGTTGCTTTAAGTTATGAGAGTTAGTGGGACAAACCTAAGCAAAGGCTGAACGTGATTAATAAGAAGTCTCTGTGTTGTTATTTGGGAGCTGCTGGCAGGACAGAAAAAGACTCATTACAAGTGGCATTGTTCCCCAGTGAATGTAGGTTCCCAAACCCACTCATGCCTGTGATCCTCAGGAGAATGTTCCCTGTATGCTTAGGGGAACATTCCTGGTCCCCAGTTGGGGACATAGTTTGGGTTTAGGAAAGTGGCTTGTTGGAGGAAGTGTGCCACTGGGAGCAGATTGCGGTTGTTATTATTATTATTATTATTATTATTATTTATTATTATTATTATTAAAAGACTCCTGCTTTTCCTAGTTTTTCCTCTGTGTTTCATGCTTGTGGTGAGTTCTCAGTTGCTGCTCCAGCCGCCATGCCTGCTGCCCTCTGCCTCCACTCCAACAACATGGACGTTAACCGTCTGGGACCTCAAGTTCAAATAAGTTCTTTCTTCTGTAAGTTGCCTTGGTCACGGTGTCTATCACAGCAACAGAAAAGCCTCTAATGAAGCTGCTAAAGCAGAACCTGTGTGTTCCAGATCCCCGCACATTGGCTGAGAACATAAAACCGCTTGATGGCTCCTTCCACTGCTGTCTGCCTACCCACACCTGCCTCACCAAGCCGGAGGGTTTGGGAGTCTGGATGAAAAAGGTTCATAAACCGTGTTGGAATGGCAAAATGACATTGTCATTGAACAAATTCTCAAAGCAAAGAGTATAGTGAGTCCAGTCCCCTTCTACCACAGAGGTCACTGGAAACCGTAGTCAAAGTGGCATCATTAACCTTAGGCTACTTGGGTAGGAAGCTAAGGTTGGTAGGGCCTGGGCACTACCTGGCTTGTCCCTCAGCTATAGGGCTATAGTTGAGTGCTGTAAACACTGGCCACCCTCCTTCCTGTCCAGCCTCAGGTCAGTTAATTATTCCCTTTGTGTAAAAAGAAGAATCTCAAAGCTATAGCCCAGGCTAATTTATGCTTACATTGTAGGGTGGGGTTCATTATCAATTGTAAATAATTTTCTCCTCAAGTTGTGTTTCCTGTCGGATATTTGTTCTATGGGATTCCCTTATTGGATTTAGAGTCCCACAGTGAAGCACACAAAATATTAAACAAACACAGATTTTCACCATGCTCCATGCTGCTTCAGTTAGTATCAAAATGTTCCAGAATGAGTCCTGAGAGTCCAGCTCCTACTTCCCATTTTTTACTTCTTTTTTTCTCCATATTTTTTTATTGTTAAAAGAAAAATTTACATTTACTCCCCTTGTCCCAGGCCCTCCTGCTCCCCCACTACCCCACCGCCCTCCCCCTGCTTCCTTGAGATGGGGCAGGATACCCTGCCCTGTGGAAAGCCCAAGGCCTTCGTCTAAGAAGGTGTGCATCCATATAGAATAGGTTCCCAAAAGGCCAATACATGCAGAAGAGATACGTCCCTGTGCCATTATCATTGGCTTATCAGTCAGTCCCCATTGGCAGCCACATTCAGAGAGTCCGGTTTGCTGATATGCCTTACACATTGCCTCAAGGATGATCCCAGCCAAACTGGTGAGCGAAACCCTGTCTCTTGAGATGAGGCCAGCTTACATAACTCAGATGCTTCTAACCATGATGTCTAGTGTCCTGACGAGAGAAAAGCAAAACACCAGAATAAAGGCTCTGTGGAGATGGAGGTGGAGGGTGGACTGACCTAGAAACCAGCCAAGCTGTGAGGGGGCCACTGGACACTGGAAGAAGCAGGAGGAAGTTCCTAGGGTGGGAAGGGTGTGGCCCTAGATATCTCGAGCTCAGGTTTCAACTTTTAAACTATGAGGTCATGGAACCCCATCACACTTCAAAGCATTTTGTTACAGACTGCCCTGGAAGACAGCTGGGGCTACCAAAACCCCTGGACTCCACGCTGCTCTGGTGTAAGGTGACAGGATTGTGATCATCAGTCATAGAAGTGACATCTGGGTGGACAGCTCCAGGAACAGATGGACGAGTGAAGAGAAGCCATGAGAAAGCAAGGCTGCTCACCATGAGTCACTCCTCACACCGTAGGACAGGGCAGGACAGGACAGACAGAAGGCCTCTACACCCGGAAAGAGACTTGAGTAAAGGTGTTGAGCGCCCTAAAGAGAGAAAGTGGGAAGTACATTTGAGCACACTAGGACAGGAGACCACTTCCTAAATAGAACCCCAGTAGCACAGACACTAAGAGCAACAATTATTTAGTAAGACATCCTGAAATTGAGAAGCTTCTGTAAAGCAAAGGACACGGTCGACAAGACAAAACAACAGCCTACAGAATGGGAAAAGAACTTCGCCAACCCCACATCAGACAGAGGTCTGATCTCCAAAATATACAAAGAATTCAAGAAATGGATCATCAAAAGAACACATAATCCAATAAAAACCGGGGTACAGACCTAAACAGAGAACTCTCAACAGATGAATCGAAAACATTTCCATTCTCTAGTGGCTCTTTTACTCTTGTCTCAGACCTAGTAATATCCTAAGGAAGAAGAATCGAGTCCCTGGACCACAGCGTGTGCAAATGCAGCCTCCCTTCCCATCACAGAGAGCAGCCACTGTTTCCCACGAGAACTACCTGCAACTGTGGGAAATGAATTTGGTTCAAGGTGGCTCGGATGTCCTGGTAATAATGCCAAGGCTTGTCATCTCTTCCCTAATTTCAAGAAAACATGAGAGTCTGGACTCTGCTCAATGGAGCTGGCAATTGGGCTAATCCGGGCTCAGCCTGCCCTTTGAGCCTGTATTGATTTTGCTCAGGCTTCTGGTCCAGGGCCGTGCTGGGGGACATCCTCAGGCTGTTGGCTGGAAGCTCTCGAAAGCCTTTTAGGTTCTTGTTCAGCAGGCTTAACCCAGGATCTCTCTGCAAAACCATTCTCCTCTTGCAGAACCAGGCAGGTGGAGGCCGTGGAGGGTGCTGCTCTCTGGAAATTTATTTTCGAGGGTGATATCACAGGACTTAATCAATCCAAGGGTCATAACGGGGTGATGAGGAGCTAATGCAGTTAAGCCCCTAATGCGGTGCTGGGGTGTGTTCTGTGAAGTGTTTTCAGTAAGGTGCCTCTATCAGCTCCCTGTGTTACTTGGGACCAGCCAGCCTGGTCCCTCAACTGGCAAACTCTCTGTCCATACGTGGGTAGGAGATGCCAGTGGGGAGGAAATCTGGATGCCACATGCCGTTCTCCCTTTCCCAGTTCAGAACTGCACCCTGGCATCTGTGGCTCCTTCAATCACTGTGTATCCATTTCTTCTTAAGTGCACGGGAGTGGATGGGGAAAAACAGGTTGTCTGAGCTCAGCATCCCCATGGTTCTGGGTCTGCCATACTTTCCCAGTCTGGCTTCAGGGAACTGGGCTGTCCTGAGAAGCTTCTACTGTCCTTGCCTGACACGTGAGCCTAACAGCATCTTCTCCTTACACTAAATGCCTTTCAGGCACTTCCAAAAAAATCTTTTAGTTGTACTGTTGATCCACATCTTTGCTGATATAAATATCTCAGCTGGGGTACATGCCCCATGAGCCCATGTTTCATACATGGTTAAATCTTTAAAGGGGTAGTATATTGATCTAAGGACTGCCTTGTGGCTCTGGCATTGAGCTGTGCTGTCGATGTCCCTCCATTTCTTCCTTAATGATGTGTCCTTCCAAATTTGAGTTGGACACAGGATTATCGCCTAGAGCAACTGTGTTGCCCAGCTTCTCTTGCAGCTAGTTAAGGGTAATGGGCTGGGTTAAAGCCTGTGGACTGTAAGTGACTACAGGAGGTAGGACTTTCTGGAGGTGACATTAAAGGCTGCCCTATTTTGTTTTCTAGGTCTGTGATAAACATCATTACAAAAAGTAGCCTAGGAAGAAAGAGTTTATTTCAGTTTACAGTTTAAAGCCTCTCATGCAGGGAAGTCGAGGCAGGAACTAAAGCAGAAACCACATTTTATCCATGGCTTCTTCAGCCTGCTTTCCTAAATGCCCCAGGAACACCTGCCCAGCAGTGGGCTCGGATGTCACCCCACAGGCCTGCCTACAGGTCCGTCTGAAGCAAGCATTTTCTCAGTTGAGGTTCCTTCTGCCCAGGTGACCCTAGTTGTTGAAGCCGACAGAAAACCAACCATCACGAGTGGAGAGGTGGGCACTTTTCTCCAGTGCCTCCTTGTGTGGTTCTGATTACAAGGCACTCATTGGCACAGCGGTTTTGAGCCATGAGGTTGAGTTTTTAAAAACAAACATTTTAAACTTATTCTTTTAAAATTTCCTACGTATACAATGTCTTTTGATCATCTCCATTTGTTACTACCCCTTCCAACTCTCCCTAATTCTCCCAGCCCATCTCCTCCCCAAATTCATGTCCTCATTTTAGTGTTATTAATAGCCCTAAGGTCTAATTCCCGGTCCGTATGCACATGGATATGAGGGCCATTCACTGACTTGTTCCTAAATGAAAATGACTCTTCCTCACTTGGCAGCAATTGATTGCTAGTCGTCCCTCATCTAGAGGTGGGGCTTCATGGTTCTCTTCCCCATCCTTGCTGGGATTTTGACTGGCTTAATACTGTGCAAGTGACCACAGTGGCAGTGAGTTGGTGTGTGCAATGACCATGCCACCGCAACGGCAGTAAGTTGGTGTGTGCAACGACCGTGCCACCGCAGCGGCAGTGAGTTGGTGTGTGCAATGACTGTGCCACCACAGCGGCAGTGAGTTGCTGTGTGCAACGACCGTGCCACCACAGCGGCAGTGAGTTG
>JAQHUG010000212.1:1938062-1954286 GCA_028555095.1 Dicrostonyx torquatus | reverse complement strand
TTGGGAGGTCAGAGATTCTATAGCCAATCCTCCATTTGGGAGGAGGTGTCCTGCATGCCCCAACTCACTGTACCGCTGAACGTTCTACAGTAGTGGTACTGAAATTGTCTTTTTTGTTTTTTGGTTTTTTGTTTTTCGAAACAGGGTTACTCTGTAAAAGCCTTAGCTGACCTGGAACTAGGTCTACAGATCAGGCTGACTCCGAACTCACAGAGATCCACCTGCCTCTGCCTCCCAGGTGCTGGTATTAAAAGTGTGCACCACCACTGCCCAGCACTGCAATTGTCAAGTCTGGCCTCCACTGCACCTACCCCCAGCTCTGCGTGTCTCCCTAACACCATCAATGTGCCCACTTCGCTTCTTCCTATGCATGGGATCTTTTAAAAGATGCCTCGGTGGGTGGACCCGATCCTTCTCCCATGACACCTCATCGGCATAGCCCATTCCTCTTAGACTATGGAAAGATGCCATTTGATATAACCTTGAGGCAAGACCTTGAACATGAACTGCTTCTGGTCCCTGTGAAGTCACACTGAGCCTGGCCCTGAGTTCTCAGGATTTCGATCTAAAATGCCCCTGAAGTATCCTGCATTAAAATCTTGGCCCCAGTTGATAGAGCTCGTAAGAGGTAGTTAGTTCATGAAAGCTGTGACCTAATCAGTGGACTAACCATTGATGAGCTCATAACTGAATTGATGGTTAAGAAGTAGGAGCTAGCTGGAGGTCACAGGCTCTTGGGGGAGTGCCATTAAAGAGTATGTCTTACTTCTAGAACCTTCTTCCCCTCCCTTGCTGTTTGGCTGCCACAAAGCTACAAGCTCTGATCCAAAGCATCCTTGCAGCAAGGCCCTCTGCTTTGCCCTCATGAGATCTGCTTCGTCGATGCCAGGCATCTCTGTCTGGCAAGCCGATGTAAGATGAGCTTACCCGACAAGACAATCCTTCCCCGCTGCCTGGAAATTCAATAGTGTTGGCTGTGCCTGAGAAGTCACATCGAGATGATGAGGGGCCAGGCAAAAGGCACAGGCTACGGCACAGAGATTAATAAGAAACTTAGTGATGGGGCTTGTGACCTTCCAGCACAGGGGTCTGCAGGTCCAGTCAAGAATAATGCATCATTGGCAAACGACCATTAAGTGACCTAGTGGCAGTCTATAGGAAGGCAGTGTGTTCTTCCTGACAACCCACTTTTCTGCAGGCTGCTCCTTCAAATCACCTGAAGTAACGTTTACAAGAATTTGTCATCCTGACATTAATGGTGACGGTAACATTTGTTTCGATGTTTTTGAAATTTTTTGATTCATATGTTCACATTGCTGTTTGATCCAAGCTCTAAGGACTCTGGTGCCAGAGACTGCATGGATCTGTTACACAGAGAGAAACATGGCAGACTATTTCAGGGGTGGACTCAGAAGGCTGCTGTGGCATGTCACCTACTTGGAATAAGCGTAAAGCTTTGTCTTAAAAGGGGGGAGAAGGGGGACAGCAAGATGGCTCAGTATAAGAAATCTCTAACCACCTGGTCTGATGACTGGCATTTAAATGCTAAGACCCAGAGGGCAGAAGGTGAGAATCCACTTCCGGAAGTTGTCCTCTGACCCCCACATGCATCACGTCATAAACGTACAAACAAACACACACACACACACACACAAATAAATAAATAAATAAATAAATAAATAAATAAAAGAAAATTTTTAAAAAGAAAGAAAAGTGCTCTGGACTGAAGAAAGTCCTCAGTCAGTCCCAGAACCCTGGGAGTTTAACTTATGCTCTTTAGGGACTCAGCTTTCGGTAAAGGGCTGACCATTTGACCTATGCACCCTGAGTTAGTCACTGACAAAGACATAATTACATCATGGGAATATGGGATTCAGAGAGTGACCTGCTGTCATGTAGGGTGACTCCATCTCAGGGAATAGTTCTCCTGAGCAAGTGGGCAGCTAGGAACTGGGTACCAGGCTGATGAGTATGAGCAGGGGCATCTGGAGACTGGCGCCAGGCTGCTGGTCAAGAGCAGGGGCATCTGGAGACTGGTGCCAGGCTGCTGGTCAAGAGCAGGGGCATCTGGAGACTGGTGCCAGGCTGCTGGTCAAGAGCAGGGGCATCTGGAGACTGGTGCCAGGCTGCTGGTCAAGAGCAGGGGCATCTGGAGACTGATGTCAGGCTGGTGGTCAAGAGTAGCATCTACTACAGAAACAAGCTTCCTGTTGAAGCATCATGGGACTCCTGAAGAGCTGCATTCACCCGCCAGCGCATTGTCTAGCCTTGCCTTGGTGACAGCATGGCGCCATCCGCGGTCATTCCTTCTGGATGAGCACCACAGGCAAGGCAATTCCCTGATCTCTGAACTCCATCACCTTTTGTGTAGGGCCAGCGAAGACAGATTCCCAAGGGCCCGCAGATGCAGGCTGATGACTTAGGGAAGGTAACAAACAAGGATTGATATGTTTAATCTGATGCTGGCTCTCAACAGTGGGGAAGATGGCGCGCCATTTATCAGGATTAGGCAGCCCTCTGCAGACAGCACTGTCCAAATTGCACGTCTCTTCTATTTGGGGGTTATGTTATTAAATACAGGCCCTGCCACCCAGAGAAAAATATGTGCTATTGTCAAAGGTCTTCATAGATTTTGGCCTTATGCTTCCCCTTCACCCCGCCCCCCAAGTCTATAAACAGGGTCTGTAAACAGGCACCGCTGTTCACATCTCCAGTCTACGGAGCACTCTGAGGAATGTCGCCTCCTGAGCTGCATCCCCTGCCAGAGGCCTACAGCAAGCAGTCCCGCAAAGTGCCCTTTCTGCCCTCGGCCTGGGGCAAACGAACCTACCAGTCAGCGCTTCACAGGTTTGAGGCTGGGAGGCCAGGAGCCAGCAGCTTCCTGGGGACTCATACGACTGATGGGTAGAAAGTCAGTGCTGGCAGCAAAATGGCCTTTACTAGACCCAAGGACCAGTGCTCAGCCTCGCACATGGCTTGTTGTAGTTAACCCTTGAAATGACCCAATAGGTTTCGGTATCTTTCCATCTTAGAGACAAACCGAGGTAAAGAAACACTGAGATTAGAGATTCCCTTAGCAGAGGCTTCCCAGGTAAAACACATTCCTGCTATCTGTGCCCAGCGTAGTGCCTGGATCTCAAGACTTGAACACAGTTGTTTAGCATGTCAACCCGCTCCTCCATCTGCTACCTGCCATTCTGTCTACAAGTCACAGAAGCTCCTCCAATGCCATCCTGCTCCTGCGTCGAGTCAGGTACGTACAGTGTCAGGGTACAAGAGGGCCCAAGCACAGCATCGGAACTGTGGCCTTGTACACCTGCTGATTGTCTTGCAAAATGGAAGGCAAGATCTGTGTGTCTCTCTCAGGGCCACCGTGAGAACTCAGCCAGTCAATGCCGCAAGGCCTTAGAAGGAGCTGACAATGTGTGAGTGTTCCCTCACTGTGTTTACAATAATTTAAAAGAGGGTGTTTTTCTGTCCTTCTGGTATCAGGTGATCTCTACCCATCATCACAGTGATGCTCCACCAGTTCCCCAGAGAAAACACCTGTCTTCCTCTCCCACCCCATCCTCTCCCATCAGCATCTCTGTTTCCCTTGCCATTACGATGCTTAACTAGACACATCCTTGTCGGCGGGGGCATAAGAGCTGTCGGTGGCATTTAAGAGAGGAAAATAAATTGTCCCTAGATGTCTCTCTCAGAAGTTCTCGTGTCCCTGGAGGACAAGATGCTAAAGGATTTCACAATAGCTTTTCATGGACAGGACAGAGGGCTGGCAGGATGAGGCTGGCTCTGGAGTGGGGGCAGGCGGGGGGACTTCAGAGACACTGCCAGGTGCCAAACACAGAACTACCCATGTACTCCACTTTCCTTACTTCCAGCCCCTTCTGACTCCTCAGGAGTGTCAGGCTACGTTGTCCAGCCATTTGCTGGCTTCTGCACTCCTGAGCCCCGCTTTTCTCATTGACTGTTCCAGTCAACAGTGCTGTGGATTCGGGAAAGTACCTTTGTGGGTTGCTAGAGCGTGCAGGAGGAGTACAGAGGAGTCAAGAGAATGTGAGCACTCATGTCTATGGGCCTCAGTCCCTGCACCTGTGGATGGAATGGGATGATACGCAGTGGAAAAACAGCAGCCCCACATCACTGTTATGAGGATCAAATGAGATAATATACATAACCTGGAAGGAATGGTGGCCAGCAGAGAATAGGTGCTGTCATTCATTTCTTCATCACCACCATCATCACTGCTACGTCACCACCGTCACAGTCAACATCGTCACCAAAATCACCATCACTACCATACTACTATCATGATCATCAGCATCACTACCACCATCATGGCCGTTACCATCATCAACATCACCATCACTAACACCACCATTGTCATTATCATTGCCAATGCTATCATTACCACCAGCACATCACCGCCATCACCGTCGGCATCATTACCACGACCATAACCATGTTCATTGCCATCATCACTATTATTACCATTATTGCCACCATCACTGTGGTCCTCACTACCACCATCGTCCTCACCCATCATTACCATCAGCATCCCCCTCATCACCACATCATCATCCCTATTACCGCCATCCCCGCCCATCATCAGTGTCTTGACCATCGTTACCTGTAGGAGGGTCCATCTTTATTTCTGTGCTTTGATTGGTTAAATAAAGAAGCTGCCTGGGCCATTTGATAGGGCAGGACTTAGATAGGCGGGGAAAAGAGAAGAGGACGCTGGGAAGAAGACTGGGTCAGAGCCAGTCGCCATGAGGAGCCCGACATGAAGCCTCCAGGGTCAGACATGCCAAATGATCCCCAGTAAGATCACCATCTCGTGGTGACACACAGACTTTTATAATGGGTTAGTTTAGATGTGAGAGCTAGCCAAGAAGAGGCTAGAGATAATGGGCCAGGCTGAGTTTGAATGAATGCCGTTCTCATGTGGTTATTTCCGATGCAGGCGGCCAGCAGCTGAGCGGGCCAGTGGCTGGTGGCTGGAGAACACAACACACCCCTCTCCTCCTCTAATTATAACAGTGGTGCAGGGGACTTGGCTGTATTCTGTCAATCATGTTTTAAATAAATGTCGATTGGCCAGGTAGAAAGTATAGGCGGGTCAACCAGACAGGAAGGAGAGGCAGGGCAAGGAGAACGTCTGGGAAGCAGGAAGCTCCCTTGGCATTCCTGCTCAGATCACCAAGGAGGCAACAATGTAAGCTGCCCAGCTGAGAAAAGGTACCAAGCCATGTGACTAACATAGATGGGTTAATATAAGTTATCGGAGCTAGTAAGAAGCCTGAGATAATGGGCCAATCAGTTAATAACCTAATGTAGACTCTCTGTGTGATTTTCTTTGGGGCTTGCCGGCTGCGGGGTACTGGGCAGGACAGAAACCCCAACGAGCAGGACCCTCATGTTACAATTACCACCATAACACCACCATCCTCACTGTCATTTTGCCAGTAGCAGCAGCGGCGGCACCATCAGCAGCAGCATCACCACCACCACCATCATCTTGATCACATCTTGGTCACTCCACGAGGTGAGCACAAACTGAGCACAGAGGTGAGACATCCTGGAACAGGAGACGGGCATGGGAAAGCACGCCAGGCAGGCAGGAGAGACACAGGAAGTGCAGACTGGCAGAGGATTCCTGGAGGCCAGTTGGGTTAAAATGCTCACAGAAAGCGGACCTGGGGCTCAACACAGTCTCACGAGTAGCTCACCTGCTAGAATTCTTGGACCTCTGCTGTCTCCTCCTCCCCAGCCTCTAGATTTGCCCGTTTTACCCTCAGTTCCAACCACTGCACTCACACTTGTGTGATGCTGTACTTATCTTTAGTCATTTTGACCACCTGGAAATAAGGGATGGGGACGCACAGCAGAGACCCAAGCATCCTGTCCCCTCCACCTGAATGGCCCTTCCCTATATAGAGTGTACCCTTTCACCCAGCAACTTTCTGCTACTTCCTTTCAGCTGAGGAAACAGGCATCCCAGGCCTCTTGTAGGGACTGATTCAAAAGTCTCTGGGGAGCACTCGGGAGGCAGAGGCAGGCGGATCTCTGTGAGTTCGAGACCAGCCTGGTCTACAAGAGCTAGTTCCAGGGCAGTCTCCAAAGCTACAGAGAAACCTTGTCTCAAAAAACCAAAAGAAAAAAAAACAAAAAAACAAAAACAAAACAAAAAAAACAGCACAAAAGTCTCTGGGGTTGGAAGTGAAAGCAGAGCTGTAATTAGCTGGCAGGCTGCAGATGCCAGGCTCCAGCTCTGGAACTCTGCAATCAGAGTAACGTGGGAGCTGATTTGTTCCCTCCAAAATGTGCCATTATTGTTCTATTTCCCATTGGCTAGCTTTGGCAACACTGCTGATGTCCCCTTCCCACCCGGGGGTCCCCTGAGCCCCTCTGGAGAAGGCTGCAGGTCTCTGGCGAGGGTGTAAGTACCTCATTATGACTCTCAACTGCATGCTCACTCTTTTTCCTCACTCGGGGTCACATTTCATTTTGGTTTAAATAATGAAACCAGCAGACCGGAGATTAGAGCCTGTTAGATGATTTTTGGTCCCAGGAAACAGTCGCCTGTCCAAGATGTAAGTTCGCCAGCAGCTCAGTGATCCTCTGTGCCAGTGGGACTAAGCTAGGAAGTGTGAGACACAAAGCCACGATATGTTAGACCTGTCGCCTGGCACCAGCCTGCGGGCATGGGGGACAAACTCAGAGGCACGTCCAGAGAGCGCTCCAAAGTCTGACAGGAGAAAGAGCCCACACAGAGCAAGCGTTTGGTCTTTGTGTAGCAATCCTGTCCTTTGACACTCCAGGATGCTGTCTCTCAATGTTCACTGTGGCTCTCTGCAGCCCCCAAGATAGAGCTGTGGAAATTACGGTTGTTGAAGGCTCTCACTCGCTCAAAGTGGCTGCAGCTGGCTCAGCCTAGAGCTGTGAGCTTCACATCTCAGGACCTCAGTGCCCTTTTCCTCCTCCAGCAGAGACAAGCTCAGTTGTGCCAACAGGAAGGTTTACTGCTCTGGACAAAGACAGACCTACCTCCTATCCTGGAGATACGGGAACTGCCACCATCCCAGCAGTGTGGAAATTTATTTGGGAAAAGGCACAGGTACAGTACCGGAAAGGGCTCCTCTGTAGATGCAGACAAGCCAGACAGGTCGGCGGTCCACGCGGAGAGAGAGCTCCCTGCCTGGGTTCCCAATATTTATAACCCGGCCCCCTTGGGGGTGGTAGCAGGGTGTGGTCACAGGCCAAGGGACCACACCCCTTCACAGCAGTGAACCTTGGGGTCACCCTGGGACTGCCACCGTCACAGCAGTGAGTTTCAGGGTCACCCTGGGGTTCTGTGAGCCATGGTGTCTTGATCCATAAGATGGAAAGGAACTATAAGGCAGGGAGTGGGCAAAGAAGCCTGAACGTTGCTACAGTTTAGGGGTTTCAGGGCAGAGCAGCTACCAGCTCTCCTCTTCTGCACTATGACAGATTCCCCCAGGGAGCTCAAGGCGAAAGTTACTAAAAGAGAAAGTAAGGAATGCCATGCTAGGAGCGGGGCCATGAATCTCCCCGGAGCTGGACATTGCTTACCAACTCATGCACAGAAAATGAGCATCCAATCTCAATGGCTCAGAAGGACCTGAGGCAGGAAGAGGCAGTGTTGGCTGCCTGCCAGGGACACCCAGCAGGACCTCAGCCCTCTTGCACCCCAATCTCTCCAGATCAATCACTGGGTTCCAGTTCTCCCTCAAAGCTGGCTGTTGCCTGTTCCCTCCTGGGCCCGTGTTGCTCTCTTGGGTCTCTTCTCCAAGAGTGGTCCAGCTTGGCAGCCCTGACACCCCTGAGCGGATGACCCTTCTTGGCTAAAATCAGTCAGTCATGGTTTCCCAGGGGTCACACCAATGAGTCATTCTTGGCTATGACCCGGATGTGCTCTTGTATGTGAGTGACAGGCAAGGCTGTTCCTCAACTGCTGCTGGCAAGTGCCCCCCAGCCAAGAAGCCTTGATCTTCTGCTTGTGAGGAGAATAACGAGCATCTAAGGGCAGACATACAGGGACTTATTTCTGCTCTAGCCCTCCCCACCTGCCCACAGGGATGCATTCTCCCCCATTCTGCCAGCATGAGCTTCCCAGAGTCACCTAACCTCACCACCAGGCTCATGGTTCCTTTTCAATAGCCACCTAACTCCTCCATCTGAACACTGCCCAGCACCTGCCTCTCCTGACTTCTCTGCTTCCTGAACCCCACATAGTCTTTCCTTCCCCCTTTGTCTCCGTGGCTAGCATCTTCTCAGAGTAACTTGTTGGCTATAGGCTTTTCTGGCCGGTGCAGCAGTCACTGCTGTGACAAACCCCAGAGGCTAAATGGCTCCAAAAGCAGGCATCTGTCTCCTCAGTATTCTGGAGGAAGCTACAAGTCCAGGCTCAAGGTCCCTGGGGGGGAGTCGTTTCCCTGGTTGGTAGAAGTTCCAGTATTGTTCAGTGTCTGTGATGAATGCCCACCCAAAAGCAAGGAGGGAAAACAAAGCTGTGTTTCCACGTGTTACAATTCTCAGTAACAATGTGTCACTGAGACAACTCTAGGCAGGAACCTGGAGGAGAGAGGAGGAAGAAGGCTGCCTATCTGGCTGCTCACAAGCTCGTGTTCTGCCTTTCTGATCTAACTTAGACTTACCTGCCTAGTGATGGTGCCACCCACAATGGGCTGGGACCTCCCACACTGACAAATCTCTCCCAGACATGTCCCTCGGTCAACCTGAATTGGGCAATTCTTCAGCTGAGGTTCCCTCTTCCAGGTTACAAGGTTGTGTCAAGTTGAAAATAAAAACTAACCCGGGTAATGGCCAAGTGCCCTTCCATTGGGTCCTCCCAGGGTCTTTCCTCCATTCATGGGCACAGAGATGCCCTCTGGTGTCACTATTTACAAGAAAGCAGACTTAGGGATTGGGCCCCTCATCCTGGCTGTCACTGTTGCTTGAGTTAACCTGAGGAAGAAGAGAGTTGATTTGGCCCGTTCTTGCTTGGATTTTTTGAGTCTGAGGCAAGGAAGCAAGGCAAAGCTGTTCACCCAGTGGAGCCCAGAGGAGAGAGGTGAGGGAGGGGTAGAAAGAGAGAGACAGAGACTGGAGTCCAATATTGCCTTCCAAATTACCCTAAACCGACTTCATACAAACGGGCTCTACCTTCTCAAGGCTACACCACCTTCCAGTGTTGCCCTGAGCTGTAGACCACGCCCCCAGCACATGAACCTCTTGGGGGGTATTTAAGTTTCTCCTTTAACCCCCAGAAGCTCACGACTGTCTGTCTCATGACACAAATGAATTTGATCTGGATACGACAGCCCCCAATCGTAACAATCCTGCATCACTCAACGATTCTTCGTCGGTCTCCACAGAGACTTAAGGCAGACACATAGCTGTGCGTGACCCCGAACATCCCAAAGCAAGTTCTTTACTACCAAGGCACAAAGGTACAGTGTAAATATTCCCAGTCTCAAGATGAGGAATAAAGACAGAAGGATTCCACAGGACCAAAGCAAGACCAAACCCCAGAAGGGCAAGCACAGCATCCTGTAGCCCTGTCCACCATCAGATGCACGCTGTGACTGAAGGTGGACCCAGAGGGTCTTCCCATCCCACTCTGGCCTTACTGCTTGAAGTCCATGTCACCTTTCTCCTGGGCTGGCTCTGCTCACTGCCTGCAGTTTTCCTTGGTGGATATTCTACATGGCTGCCATCTCTGACTTCCTGAGTTCTCTCCATGGCAGCTCTACCAGGTGTGATCAGAAAGCCCACAGGCTTTCTGCAAAGCCATCTTTGAAGTGAACTGTCGCTTGTACATCTTTCAACCTGCCAGGAGTGGGTCCTCCTGATCCCTAAGAGGCCTTCATGGCACTTCCCCGTCACTAGCTACCTCAGCAAGTGCATATTCTTTGAAGAAAACATAAGGATGCTTCTTTCCTGATCAAAACTTAAGGCTTCCAAATATTTCAGCTTGCTGTTTCTTCCAGTCTTCTTCCAGTTCTTCCCGGCCGCCCAGCTAGCTTAGACATGAAGTAATCACACAGAAACTGTATTAATTAAACCACTGGTTGGCCCAGTAGCTGTAGCTTCTTATTGGCTAACTCATACATATTAATCCAACCCATTTCTATTAATCTGTATATTTCCACATGGCAATGGCTTAGCAGCAAAGATTCGGCATGTCTGACTCTGGCGGATCCATGGCGGCTCTCTGACTCTGCCCTCTTCCTCCCAACATTCAGTTCTGTCTTCCATGCTTACCTAAGTTCTGTTCTATCAACAGGCCAAGGCAGTTTCTTTATTCATTAATGGTAATCACAGCACACAGAGGGGACTCTCACATCAAGTCGTCACTGTAAACCTTGCTAAACACAGAGAGTGATGCCCGTGCCACAGCCTAAATGCTGAAATGTCTTGAAATATGCTCTCCCAGTCTGTCCCTTTTTAAAAATATCTTTTATTTATTCTTTAACGATTTCATAGTACAATGTATCCTTAGCCCATCATCCCAGTTCTCCTCCCTCTGACCCAGTTTGTGCTGCCTGCTAGAATGTTGACAGATCTTGACTTCAACTGAGCTGGGAGCACAAGTGCTGTAGCTGTCTCATGTCCAGAGACAGCATTTCCCAGCCCGCCACCCCCACCCCACCACACCCTTCTCACCCCCTCCCCCACCACAATCTCCCACCCTGGCCTCTTAACACAGGAACCACTGTGGCACACTTTGTACGCAAGCGGCAGTGCCACACACAGCTGGTGACAGCGGTACTGGATGGCGCATGGGATGCCTTGAGAAGGTCAGAAAGCAGAACTCAGCCCCTCACACAGCCAGCTGAGTAGTGTTGCAGTTTTCTTCTTAATTATGAAGACAGAGACCCAGTTCCCGATTTCCTTTAAACTTACACTGTAGCCGGGCAGTGGTGGCACATGCCTTTAATCCCAGCACTCGAGAGGCAGAGGCAGGCAGATCTTTGTGAGTTCGAGACCAACCTGGTCTACAGGAGCTAGTTCCAGGACAGGCTCCAAAGCTACAGAGAAACCCTGTCTCAAAAAACCAAAAAAAAAATCTTACACTGTAAAGGACATTTAAAATGAGTATTAAAGGAGCATAGTGAAGGAACTGTGTCCCGCCCTGTCTGCAGTGTGGCTTGGCTCTGCTCTAGCAAGGAGGGCTAGAGCCCTGGCCAGAAACCAATGCTCTGCCCAGTGCGCTCTTCTGGCTGCTACAGAGCTGGAGGGATGAATATTTCATATGCTCTAATTTTCTCATCTAGAAGCCTGATGCTCTGCTTCTTTGCATTATTATCCTACTTCATAAATGCTAAAGAGGGTCCTCCCTCCACACAGCCAGGCTGCCAGCTTCTGCCCGGTCTCCTTTCTTCACACCCAGGATTTACAGGTGCCAAGGCTCCCAAGAGTTGTGCTCCTCACCCACTGCTCCACCCTCCAGAGAGCCCAGAGGGAAGCAAGTGTGCACACGGCTGCAGTTCCGTAGTTGGGAATGGGCTCTGGGTGCCACGGGGAAGCATGTGAGCACATGGCCACTCTCCGGTGTATGTAGTCAGCTCAGGAAAGGTGTGTGTGCACACAGCCATGCTTCAGTGTATAAAGATGGGCTCTGAAACCCACAGACACTGCAGCTCATGATGCCTGACTCCCTTCTATAAATAGGGGTCAACTCTTGTGACATATGTGTGTCTTTACATACATACCAACTCATCTCGGGGTGGCTCTCATATCTCATGCGAAGCCAATCCCAGGATGGTAGCTGCCACTCTGTGTTAAATGAAGACAAGTGAAGAATTCTACTTATTCAGTGTAGATGTGTTTTATGTAAGGATGTTATATGTGTATTGTGTGTTAATATATGTACACATATGTGTTCAGATGCTTGTGTCTGAAAGGAAGCCCAGACTGATGTTGGGCCAAATTCCTATCATGTATGGCTTCCCCCTTCCCCCTGTATCTGTGCCTCTTTCCTCATAATATCCACCTTCCTGCCACACTTGCTCAGTTTGAAGTTCAATGCTCTTACGCTTCCTCCTCCCTGTGCCCTGCAGATCCCTTTAGCGTGCTCATTTATTGTTATTTGAGGGCTGCCTGTTGGTTTCCAGCTGCTCAGACCTGAAATAATCACACAGAAACTATATTATTTTAAACACTGCTTAGCCCATTAGTTCTAGCTTCTTATTGGCTAACTCTTACATATGAATTTAACCCATTTCTAGTAATCTGTGTATTGCCACGTGGCTGTAGCTTACTGGCTAAAATTCCAGTGTTTGTCTCCAGTGGTACTTCATGGCTTCTCCCTGACTCTGCCTCCTTTCTCCCAGCATTCAGTTTAGTCCCCCCACCCCCCGCCTACCTAAGTTCTGCCCTATCAATAGGCCAAGGCAGTTTTCTTTATTAATTAACCAATTGTATTCACAGCATACAGAGGGTGATCCCACATCAATTCATTCCCCTGGATGCTGTGTCTGTTTTCCCCCCTTGTCACTATCCCCTCTTCCTCCTGGGCTTCAAGTTCTCTCTTCAGACTGGATTCTTCCTCTTCAACACATTCTGCAATGAGAGTGATGTATGCCCCCTCCACAATTTAAAGTAGCAATCCACTGTAGAGACAGCCTCTACCCACTGGGGAGGGCTGCTTTCCTTCCATTCTCAGGAGGGAGCTAGTGTGAGCCTGGTCTGCAGCCTCACAGAGACTCATCAATGCTATATCTCACCAAAACTGCCTTATGGATGTGTGTCCCACCCAGCCCTGAATTCTGGCAGGAGAGCCACAAGGCCGTAATGCTATCTTTTACTGTTGAACATTTCAAAATAGTAATTGAAAAAACAATATGACAGAGCTACTAAAGGAATTTTAAAAATATTGCAAATGTCCACTGATCCTGCCATCCTACCACAGATAAGGTTTGTACTTAGAGAAATAAAATTACCATTTAAAATCTGCCCGTTAGTGGAACACGAATGTTCTAAAGGAAAATGAAACCTGTGTGCAGCCAGGCGGAGTATACTTGGCTACCACTTACCAATCAGCAAGATTGCCCTCCCTCCTGCCTCAGAAAACAGGAACCTGTGCCCAGACAGGAGAACCAAGGAGGCCTCAGGGTTCCTCACATTGAAAGATAATTCAGCTGTAGTCTGTGCTCTTTTGCCGAGGTTGGAAGCAAGATTGGGTCTTCTGGGGGAGGGGGAGTGTTTTTTGCAAACCTGGGAATAGAAAGGGTTGCTGAGAAGCCAGCACCCCATCTGTGTTCCTTAGCCTTCTGTGGTTGGAGGCTGTAACACCCTAACTCTCAGGTCAGACTCAGTCAGTTCCTCAGGCCCAGCTTCCAGGCTTTCCTGCCTGCCTATGAGCCACGCCTCCTGTCTCAGACTCTGAGACCTGTCTTTCCCAAGTCCTTACCCTTCCTCAATGCCTAGGTCCGACCTGATGTTCTCTGTGGCCAGCCCACTTCTTAAACATCTGTGGTCTGAGTGCCACCTCCACTCATACACCCCTGGATTTCTTCAGCCTCCTGGTTGCTGCCCTGTCCCTTCCTCCAGCCTCATTTTCTCCTCTGGCCCCACTCCTTCTCCTAATCCTGCACGCTACTGCCCCAGATCTATTGGAGTTTACCAGTGTCTCCAGCCCTTTAGCCCTCTGGACAATCTCAGGAGATGGCATCAGTATACATACCTGCCACAGGCCAGGTGCTAGAAACATGTGGGGATGGTACACTGGCTGCAAGGAGAAGGGGGACCTTCCAAAGGCCAGCAGAGGCAAAGGAATTGACTCCACCAAACAATCTTTCTGAAAGCAAAACAGAGGGTCCTGTTGGTTCACAGGAACCAGTCCACTAATGTCCTGCCACCACCAGTACTACCACCACCTCCTCTCTAGGTTCCTTTTCTGCTCTGATGGTCCTAACCCAGAGCCTCCTGCTCACCCATGGCCATTGGCCTGACCTGGAATCTTGGGGCCCACATTGGTTCCTTTCTATTCTAGTTGGAATGTCATCTCCCATGCCCTGAGTACACTGTCTTCAGAAGGCACATCTTCCCATTGCATGGTCATCTGGGCAGGGCAGGCTGCTCTCCCGAGTGCCTCCCAGCGCCCAGCAGGTGCGTGCTAATGTCTGTGTCCCCGAGTCAACGTGGGGGGTCCAGATCTCCTGCAGAGGCTGATGGGAGATGTTGGGGAAGAAGTGTCAGCAACAGCACGACAGGTACACAGGGTTTTGAACTCGAATAGATGGGGCCCCATCTGAAGTGGCTGAATGGCATGGGGCACAGATCTACTGTGTCTGTTCCTTGGAGCTCACTCTGACCTGGTACCCCTGGAGGCTGAGAACACCTAAACGACCTGCACCAGGTAAAGCACTGACAACTGCAGACGGAGACTGTGCATTCATTTCCCAGCCCAGAAACTTCTGTCTACAGACAACACTGTGGTCATTAACTAGCTGCACACTTGCCACTGGTCAACCCAGTGACGGCAGGACCAGCTTGCACCTCTACTCTCCATTCCACTCCACAACTGCCCAGAAGTTCTGGAGAGGACCAGCTACTACTGTCCTTCTGGCCCACAGAAAGTCTAGAAGCTTCCCCTCAAAGCCCTGCTTATCTTTTGACAATACAGGTAGATGTTAGGGAGAAATGGGGGAGACAGCACACTCTCGAATCCAATGTCAAGATGGGAAGAACTCTAGTTGATGTCCAGTATGCCCAGACCCCCAGGAGACCAGACCAGCAGATGTGAGAGCCCTGTGGTCAGCGTCCTGCCTTGCTGGTGTCAAGCTTGAGTTGGCACTCATGTCACCCATCCCAGAATCTCTTATTGTGACATTTTTTATGTGCTAGCCAACACCTCTAAGCTTGGTTTCTGTGCTCCCATGTCTGGGACTCTGCTCCCTACAAGAACCATTTTCATCTGAGAGCTACAGGATGACTTGAACTCAGGACCTCCAGCATTGCACAGTCACGTCTAACAAGGGGAAGTGTTAGTTCTGGTGGCTTCCTGTCCAGAACATGAGTCACCACATATGGCCAGCCCCTTGGCATTCCTCTCAGAAGCACTGGTAAGCAACCAGTGCCTTAGAGATGGGGTTTTGACATGGGTGGTCCCCATGAGCACACATGATTAACTTATTTGAGGGAGCAGAAGCTGCCATTCTGGGATAAGTGGGTTCTGTGTCTGCTCCTCCTAAGAAAGGCTATGGGGTGTGAGGGTGGTATTTCTCATTAGCAGCAAATGGTGAAGTGCTTGCTCTGGAGCCCTTCTAGCTGCAGGCATTAATGTGGTGCATGATGGGAATTCAGGTCTTGTACCTCCACCAAAGATCAACGAATATTTATTATAAAAAAGGATTTATTAGACTGACTGTCATCTCAGATAGGTGACTCAAAGTGTCTGTGTGCTGCAGAGACTGAGAACCTGGCAGCTGCTCAGCCAATGAGAGTTGACTGAGGTTTCTGTCCCACCCGGTCCCACAGCCATTTAGCCCCAAAGAAACACACAGAAGTCTACATTACTTATAAACTGATTGGCCTATTAGCTCAGACTTCTTGTTAACTTTTATAACTTATATTAGCCCATTATTCTTGTCTGCATTAGTCACATGGCTTGGTACCTTTTTCGGCGAGGCAGGCACATCTTGCTTGCTCTGTGTCTGGCTTCCTCTGTGTCTGGGTGACAAATGCAGACTGAAACTTCCCTCTTCTCAGAATTCTCATTGCCCCGCCTCTACTTCCTGCCTGGTCGCCCCACCTCTGCTTCCTACCTGGCTACTGGCCAATCAGCATTTTATTAATGCTGATTTATTTATATAAATATATTTATTAATATAATTGACAGGGTACAGACCATTGTTTCCACAGCACTTCTCCCCCCCCCCGCCCCACATTTTTTGGAACAAGAACTCTGAATTGAATTACGTTTGTTTAGCTTTTCTCCTGACTTTTATCCATAACAACTTGTAACCAACATCCTAAACAAAGACAAACATTCATAATCCATTTGGGGGGAATGTGGGCATAGTTTTCTAGGCCACTTCCTGCTGATGAGGGAGAGTGCTGATAATCTTATGGGGACCTAAAGAAAATTTAGAATTATGATCAAGTCCTGACTGGAGCATCCTGTGAGGCTTTATCCTCTTAGGCAGTGGTCTTTGAAGTCTTCCGGATGTAGAACTCAGACCACTGGGCCAT
>JAQHUG010000212.1:1895373-1919856 GCA_028555095.1 Dicrostonyx torquatus | reverse complement strand
CAGAGACAGGGACCTGGAAGTCTAAAGGAGAAAATTCCATCCTCCTTACGGCAATGGTCTGCAAAGAGGCCCTTCTCAGCTGCTTCCCTATGGACAGAAAGAGGGAGACAGTGGACCCAAAGCACCTACGGCCACATGGCCTCCTTGTTCTCCCAAGACCCCGCAGAGACTGAACCGTGGGCCTGGCTGTGCATACAGCTCAGGAAAGGAAGCCAAGCCAAGAACGGCAGCCGGAGTCTAGACCTCACAGTTATACAGGGCCTACAGTGAACGGACACGCACCAGCCTACGCTTCTACCAACCATGTGCTCCTACAGAGTGTTGAAAAGTCATCCGTGGAGACATCCAGAGCACCAATAAATACCAGAGAGTGTGCCAGGGTGTCAGGTGATGAATGGAAGGAGAATGGAAATTAATTTAGTGGATGGTGAGCACAGGTGAATGCTGGAGCTAGGAGACCTCGCTGGGCCTCTTGTCCTGAGGCTGATGATTGATCTGTGTGATCTAGAGCCGCAGAAACCTGAGCATCGCATCCATGCACAGCTCCCCATGAGTGACCAGTCTCCACCCTCTTGCACGCAAATGTTCACATCTAGCTAATAGAGAATTATTTGTATGTGTGTGTGCCGGTAATGCCTCATCCTTCTCCAGGCCCAAGATCCTTGCTGGCACTAGTACCCCCAGGCATGCTCCGCTGCCAGTGCCTGGAACACAAGAGTTATCAGGGCCTATCTGTGGGATGAACTGATTCACCTCAGATCCTGGTGGGTGAGGGGAGAGGAGGAACAGGGTCGACAGACAGGACTTTCCATCTGGGCCAGGGACCGTGTGCAGACAGACCCTGTGTGGTCATTTGTCAGTGGTGTGAATGTGAGTGGCTCAGTGGTCTTTGAACTTCAGGCATTTCCCTTGCCATGGGCATGACAAAACCCATGTCCCAACTCACATAGGTGAGCTCCTGTGTGAAACCATCTGGTTGTTGGTGACAGTTCAATAAAAAATAAATGGTAATTCTAGATCCTTCCAGATCTAGGAGACTTCCTTCTACTTTGTATTAAGCATGCTTTTAATTTTCTGTGCTTTGCTGCTTTGGTGACTGTAAGACTAACCCTGCAAGTGTGCCTTCTTCGGATCCCCAGAGAGAGCAAAGGATTCTTGGGCTGAGTCCACATTTCACAACCCAAAAGACCCAGAATCCCACCTCCTCCATCCCATTCCCTGCCCATCTGTCCCAGGGTCAGGGACAAATGGCCATGGACATCCACCATCCCCAGAACTGACTGGCCGTTCCCTGCTGCTTCCTGGGGAAATTGTAGGCATGGGTGGAGTTACTTCATCCTTCCCTGACTCTATCCTGCAGAACCTGAGTGAAGTGTCCCGCCTCTCTTCTGGCAAATGTAGCCCATGCTAATGTCCAACAAGGTTTGTAGCCAAGGACAGCATCGAACTTCTGATCCTCCTGCCTCTATCTCTCAAGTGTTGGTAATGCAGGCTAGTGTCACTGCTCATGGTTTGGGGTCAGTTTTGCTTTTAACATCCAGATGAGGTCATTAGACTGGAGACAGTGGGTGAGAACTCCAGACTTAAGCTCTGAACAGCTGAAGGGGAAAAAAAATAACGTTCATCAGACCCTCCCAGGCCCTGGCAGCAGTTTTGTTCCTAGTTAGATTGACAGCAGAGTAGGCAGGTAAAGAGCATGAATGGATGCTCAGTGGAGTCTGGCAAGTGCCAGAAGCCTGGAGGAGGCCACTTTTCCACAGGGGCCATTGTGTAGCCCAGGGAGTTGTTTTCTAATCCCCATGTCCTGCTGACCCAAAGACAAACAGAACCAGCTTGTACAAGGACTTTGTGGAGCAAACGGGGTCAGTGCAGGTTAGAGCATTACTCAGGAAGGCTTTCTTAAGGTTTTTGTGTTTGGGGTTTTGGGTTTCTTGCTTTGGTTTTTTGGCTTTTTTCTAGGCAAAGTTTTCCTGTCCTGGAAGCTACTTTCAAATTACCAGAGAGAATTATATTAATTGCAAATGCTTGGCCAATGACTCAGGCTTATTATTAACTAGCTCTTACATTTCACATTAACACTTATTCCTTATTTAAACTCTGACACATGGCAGTACCTTCTTTAGCATGGCACATTCATCTTCTGCTCCCTCTGTGCCTGGCTGGTGATTCCTCTGACTCCACCCTTCTCCTTTCCAACATTTTCAATTTGGCTCTCTCACCTAACTTTTTCCTGTTCAGCTATTGGCCAGTCAGCTTCTTGGTTAAACCAATCACAATGACACATCTTTGCAGTGGACAAGAGGATCATCCCACAGCATTTTTTGTTTTGTTTTCTGGAAAGACACCCCGCTGACACAGGAGAGCAAGAGTCGGAAGATTGACAGGTGTCAATCATGGAAATAAAGTCCCTGCAAGTGGGAAGAGAGACGCTGTGAAGAATGGACAACCCTGCTTTGACCCTGACTCTCAGAATGATTGGAGAAACCTCTAGGAGTAAGAAGCTGAATGGAGGCTGGAGAGTTGGCTCAGCAGTTAAAAGCACCTGTCGCTTTTTACAGAGGACCTGGATTCAGTTCCTAAATCCCACATGGAGATTAAGAAAATCCATCAGTAACTCCTGTGCTAGGGGATTTAATTCCTGCTGACCTACTCAGGCACCAAGCATGCACACAGCATCTAGACTCACACTAATGCAGAACACTCATACAAATTAAATAAACTAAGCACATCTTTATAAAATAAGAAACCTGATTGGACATTTTGGAAGAGGCTTGGATACCCAGTTACGGCTTTTATTTTTCCCCAGACAGCCACTTAAAACTTTGCCTTTGGTTCACTTCCTTGTAACAGTCTCTGTAGGGCAAATTTGCTGCCTTGGTTTAGAAAGATTTTGCTCAGTGATGTAATTATTTCCTCATAGAGGCAGACCCCTAATGGGAAGTAGCTAAGAATTTTGATGGATGAGTTGATGGCGCCCTTCCTCCCTTGGAGTTGGGATGAGAGGTGGATGGTCCCCAACACAGTGTGCATTCCATTTGCTCTCTTACTCCTTGACTAAATAGTCTTTAACTCCGCTGCCTCAGCTAACTGGTTCAGCACAATGTACAGGTCCCTGAGCATCAGGACTGAATACTTCTATTATCATGGGCAGCTAGCACACTGTTAAGAACTCAGAGCACATCCCCATGGAAACAGTGCCGGCTGGGTGGGCTCCTTCCTGGCCCCTTCAGGCTCAAGCCCTCTTTACTAGGACCAGTCAGGACCCCAACTGCAGCTCTGTCTCCAACGGAGTTGTCTACATGCCACATTTAACAGTGAAAAGGGAGGATGGCCATGCTCAGAAGCACCCCTTTTTCAGGAGATCAATTTGGGGGAGCTCTGTTTGCCATGTCTCAGAAAAACCCAGTCAATGTGTGAGAGAAACGTCTTCAAGGAACCTAAGAGTAAAGAGGCCAACAGACCCAGGAGGGCACAGAGCACAGCATCCCGGAACTGGACAGGCAGAAGTCTGTCTTGAGTGACAAGACAGAGGGATCCTCACACACCAAGGCAGGAGCAAGGAGTTCATACCCAGAGCTAGAGAAAGGTCAAGTTCATATCAAAGGCTTGACCAACTGTAGCGCCTGGCCTGTCTCAGCAACAATTTGTATTAGTTACTGTTATTCTGCCAGAATACCCAACAAAACAACTTAAGGAATGAAGGATTTATCTTGGCTCCTGTTTTAAGAAGGAATGCGTGCAATCTATCATGGCAGGAAAGGCAAGGTGCCAGGAGTATGAGGTGGCTGGTCATATTGTCTAAAGTGTCTGCAATCAGGAAGCAGAGAGCCGTGAATGCTGGTGTTCAGCCCAGGGTTGTGACTGTGATAGTTAATACTTTAATTACTAAGAATAATATATACATATATGTCCTCTAGCATGTACAGGCTGTAGCCTGTCAGTCCACCTCCCTGTTTTGAAAATCATTGGGCTATTCTTAAAAGCTGCTCCGTCTTGTAGAAATTTATTATGCCTTAGCTCTTCTTGCAAGATAATGGGCCATAGCAGCTAACCACTATATTTTGCTTTTATAAAAACCTCTCTTTTGCTGAAGATAACCCAGGGTGTCTGCAAATACCTGTTACAAAAATCAAGTCCTGCTGGTAAAAAAGACAGGATATGTGCTACGCTGTGCCAAAATTGCAATTTTGTGGTTATTGCATGTATAAGCCCTGGGCTAAGGTGGCTACGTGTTGAATCTTAGGGTTTCTCTCAGGTGCGGTCCTGGTGCCGGGTGCCTGGTGCCAGTATCTAAATAAAAGTGTCTACTTATTAAAATGCTTCCATGGTCATGATGAATCCCTGAGTGATCCCACACCCATAGCAGTGCCCCTCACATTCAAGTGGGTCAAGCTAAGAGCCCTGGAAACACCTTCACAGACACACGCAGAGGTCTACCTTCTAGATGGTTCTATGACAATGGCCAATCATGAAACTACTAACCTATGCAGTATCTGTTAGAAACCAGTCTGGGCCTTGGCTGATACCACATCCAGATGAAGCTCTTGATGACTTTGTCACATAGGTTGCGGTGTTCTGGGCCACCTAGCAGGCAAATTGATGACAGTTTTTCATTGCTGTGACAAGCATCTGAAAGAAACTATGAAAAAGTTGAAGGCTTTATTTCTCATCCAGTTTCGGATGTCTGTGAACAACTGCATCCACCATTATCATCATGGCCATCATCATCATCATCACCATCATCACCACCACCATCATCATCACTAACACCGTCATCGCCATTATATCATTATCAACAATACCATCACTATCATCTTCACCTTCTTCATTGTCACCATCAGTATCACTTGGCACCATCTTCATCACCACTATTATCAAATACAAATCCATGATCACCACTATCACCATCACCACCACTGTTATCAAATCTCCATCATTATCCACCATCACCATTGCCATCATCATCTCTGTTATTGTCATCAGCATTATCGTTTGCTGCCATTACTCCTGTCATCACTATCATCATCACTACCACCGTCATCCCCATGATATCATAATCAATGATACCATCACTATCATCCGCACCACCACTACCAGATGATCATCACCATCTCCACAGTCACCATCATCATCGCCAACATCCTCAAATGACCACCGCTACCCACACCATGATCAAAGCAGGAGCATCAGTAACACCACCAACATCACCTCTAAAATCATCAGTAGTAGCATTCTTTCCTCCTCTTCTTCCTGTCCATTCTTTGCCATCCAATGAGCTACCTAGTAGAGCACTCTATACCATTTCTCAGAGGATCCTGTGGGATTAAGCTGAAACACTGTAGTGGGAAATGGCTTGCTATGTCTCCTCTATAGCATCCTCTTGGGTATGTGGGGTGAGGAGCATATCCAGGTAAACATTTTCTAGCATAGACAAACTCCTGGGTTCCACCCTCAATGCTCCCAGGACAAAAGTTCTGTGTCATACCTTCCTTTTCCCATTGCTCCCAAATAAACAGCTTACACTTGAATAGTCATCTCGGGATGTGCTTCTGGGGACAAGCAAACCACAGAGTCCTCCTGAGACTGCTGTGGGACTGAGTTAATCAGAGGAAAGCTAGGCATATGGAGAGCGGGTAGCTAATCTTGAGTGCCCTTGGCCTCAGAAAGTCACAGAGTTCTTTTCTTTGGGGAATGGATCGTCCAAGTATTACTGAGATTGACGGGTCCATAAGCATAGGCTTGGGGATCTTTTCTTATGCAATCTCTGGCCTGTTTTCCTGAAGAATTTGTCATGTCCTGCTCTTGGCTCTCCTGTGAAGGAGATCTGATATTACTGATTCTGTATCCAGGGCGTCTCCCAAGATGCTTGTTAAATGCTAAGTGGGAACGTTTGCATCCTGCAGCATTTCTGGCCTCACCTTGGTGCCCAGAGATGTGAGGAGGACTGATCCATCTTGTCCAAACTGTCAAATGAGCAGTTTGAGCAGCTCATTTGGCCTCGCTGGCCTTCCCGTCACTCCTCAACTCTCAAGTGGTCAGCACCATGACAAAATCATGCTACTGTCGTAGGATGAAAGGAGGTAACATACTCTGAGGTCTCCACACCAAGTGTTAGCTATCAGATATTACCAAACTCTTGCCTTAAGCTCTGGATATCATGTCCCAACATCACAACAGCCATCATCAAAATGAACACACAGTACCCACTACATCCTCCTTATTGTCACTATTAAGCCATCATGGGGAGGATGGTAAGGATGACGATAGTGATGATGGTGTTGATAACAATAATGATGGTGGTGATGGTGCTTGTTATCATGGTGGTGATGGCAGTGATGTGATGGTGAGAACGCCCATGGTGACAGTGGTCATAATAATGGTCACGATGATGGTAGTGATGACGCTGGTACTAATGGTGACAGTAGCAACTGAGCAAGGCAAAACGTGATGGGTGGGAGACTTCAGTGCAGCTGATACCCTAGAGGGAGCTGTCCTTCCTAATCGTCTGGATCTCTGTCACCTCCCTCGCAACTGTACCAAATGATACCCATCCCCATTTCTCCTTTCCTCTGAAAGCCTCAGGTGACATTTGTCTGTTGGAAGATCTGTCCCCAGCTCAGTCAACAGCACCAGGACAAAACCCTCAGTGGTCACTGATTCAACTCCAACTGTGGGAGACAGCAGCTCGCCAAAGCCAATGAAAGCCCAAGATGCAGAATGGGTCTGGAAACTGATATTTGATGGATACCTCCCTCTACAGAAAAGAAACTGCACACCAGCAGAGAGCATTCTAGAAGATAGGAGAGAGCTCTCTAGACTGGCAATCTCCGAGACAACATTGTCCAGGACAATGTTGTTACAGGAATAACCTGGGTATGTGTGGCCTGGTGAAAGAGTCTCCAGGCCTAGGACTTCCTGCTACAAATCTGTCTAATGAACCCAGAAAAAAATAAAATAGGTAGAGGTGCTGAGTTAAGACATGCGTGCTGAAGCTCACCACTCACTTCTCTGAGCTGTGAATTTCATATTTACAAAAGATGATTAATTATGCCCAGCCATGGGGAGAAGAGTTACTGCTGCAGGTAGGAGCTGTGGAAAAACGGGAAGCCTCCAGCAGAGACTAAACCTTGGCGGCAGGAGGGGCACATTTAACACACGCAGTGAAGTGGGCAACCCTGAGCTGCTGAGACGGCCAATGGTGATTCTTCATGCCTCTTTGGCTCCAATTATTACTATGGCTTTCCTGCTCGGTGCCCCTAGATGGTTGCCATCCCTTCAGACATCACCTCCCATTTGGGGGAGAAAGGAAGAAAACACAGAACGAAAGGCTCTCCCCTTGGAGTCTGTATGGGGGTGGGGAGAAGTCACCCCTCTAGTAACTCTCATTTGGATGTCATTGGGTTGAACCCTATCAAATGTCTACTGCAGGTCTCAGGCACCCTGGGCAGGCTACGGTCTGAGTGTAGCATGTCATTCTAGATAACCCGTATTCGGTGCCTGGGAAACACTAGGTGGACCAAGGGCAGCAGCGTTGTTTTTGTGGTAGATTCAAGATATCAATGCTCACGAATCCTTAGGACCACCACATCCCCTCCCAGATCTCTGATCCACTCACACAGTGTGGCATGTCACCCTTCCAGTACCGGAAATGTCCCCAGGCAATGCTCAGATGGCTTCAACTGCTCACCCATATTAAAGTGTTGAAATATTATGCTATTTTATCCAACACCTCTTCCTTTTGAATGTCTATTTCACCGGAATCAGATTTAAATCAAACAACATATTTCTGCCACCCTCTGTGTGTCACACATTATTCCTGAGCTGAGATAATGCCCAGGAGGGATAAGAGGGAAATAGCAGGCGCCAAAGGCTCTGCGGGTTGCGGGCAGCGGCTGGAGGGAGCTGATGGAATCCGTAAGGGTTAGTCATTGAAGAGGCATCCTTCTCGGGCAAAAATCGAGAAAACAGGATGACTTCATTCTCCCGCATATTTGCCTCTTTCTCAAACACACAAAATGTATACAAGGGAGGAGAGGGAGGGGGGAAATCAGGACAATAGCAGTAGAGGCACAGGCAGCTGTGCCCTGTGTAAAGTATGGACGATTCACGTGCAGGCGGTGACCTTGGCTCCTATAAAGACAATGTTCAGTGTTGAGCAGATCCAAGGAGCCAGGTGTTGGAAACAGGATCAGTCAACACAACCCTTTGGACAGACTGTGACTCACAGAGTTCTGAGTGGACCTCATGCATGATTCAGGCATCTTTCCTATGGAAGGGGGCGGTGCTCTGCCTAGGAACATGTGCACATATGTGTAGAAACCAGACGTGGGCACCAAGCATCTTTCTCAATTGCCCTGCACCTGATCTTTTGAGGCAAAGACTCTTGATAAATGTAGAGTCGGGTGAGTCCGCTAAACTGTCTGGCTCGTGAGCTCCCAGGATCCCCCTGCCTCTGCTGTCTCCAGTGCTGGTGTTATAGGGATGCACCATGTCTGGTTTTTTTTTTTTGTGGGAGTGGTAGGCACTTGAACTCAGGCCTTCAAGCTTGCCCAGCAAACACTTTACCCACCAAGTCATGTCCCCACACATCCAGGCATCTTCCTTACACACAGTCGCTCACATGGGAACCCATATCATTGTGGGCTCTTGGGTTCCTCTCTGAAGGGGCTCCACCCCATTTCCTTCATGCTTCCTCCCAGAGCCCTCTGTGAGCCCTCCCTGATCCTTCAAAGGCTCACAGCAGGATCTAGGAGCTAGATGGAACAGCCTGGTTTTTATATTATTGATGGTCCCAATTTCTTTCAAACAAGGAAGAAAAATGTCAAGTTCTCGCCTGAGAGAATGGTTTAGAAGCTGAGACTCTGAGCTTCCTGGTCCAGAATTGGTTTTAGTTGTCCACTGTGGGGATCCAGGAAGCTACATCCAGCCAGCTAGAGGTAAACCAGACCTATGCTAGTTGTGAGCTCAAGGGATGCACAGGTGAGCCAGACTGGCCCATATCAGAAGGTAGGAACCTGCACCGGCTTCACAAACCTGCTCCCTGCCTGTAATCCAGAGAGGAGACTCTGAGTGTTGTGGAAAGTCATTCAGCCAATAGCCTTTTGGATACTTGCCCATCAGGGCATAATCTGGGGTACTCTTATTGTGGATAGGAAGCTCACTCTCTCTCTCTTAGCTGGTGGTCGGAGGTCTGTTCACAGCTCCCAGCACACACAGAGCAGAGGACCACGGCAGTTCTCTACCTTGCTGTCCTTGAGTATTCTACAGTATCGGATACCTCTTTTACACTCTCACAGATTCACGTATGTATGACAATACCTGGCACCCAATGTGGGGCTTGAACCCATAACCCTGAGATTAAGAGTCTCATGCTCTATCAACCTGGAATGAAACTCCAAAGTGAACACGTGTCTGGTCCCACAGCTTCATCACCTTCAGGGTCTGCTTGCACATCTCAGTGTCCAGGGAGCTGCTGACGGTGGGGAGCGAGGGTCTGGGAGGTACCTGAGACCGGTTGCTCATCAGCTCTAAGCCCCATTCCGGGAAGACCTCTACTCTTCAGTTTGGAAGCAGAGTAGTCCTTTGTTAGACCAAGGGCAGGCCTTTCCCCCACAACTGAGGTTGAGAGGTACACACATCCAAAGCCTCGTGCCCATGGAGGTCGTTCCCACCCCATGCTCAGAGCACACCCAGGAGTGAACCTGACGCTGGATAGCCGTAATCTGATGGGCCACACCAGCATGCATCTGTCATCCCTCTCCGAAGTGTGTCTCTCTGCAATCGCCTGGCTCAGCCCAGAAAGCCCCTCTGACCCAGGGACGGCTGCAAATCCGTGCAGTTCAGCACATGATACCGTGCTATCTGATGACTCTCCTCCACATCCTCCTGATGGCTATGACGGTTTGAGCGAGACATCTCCCTCCATAAGTTCACACGTATGGACAGCTGGTTCCCACAGGGTGGCGTTGTTTGAGGATGTTACGGAAGGAACCTTTAGGAGGTGGGGGCATGCTGTAGGAAGTGCATCACTGGAGGGTGGACCTTGAGATCTTATAACCTGGCCCACTTCCTCTTCTATCTATCTATCTATCTATCTATCTATCTATCTATCTATCTATCTATCTATCTATTTCATTCTCTTGCTCTTTCTCCTCTATTTCTCTCTCTGTCTTTCTTCTTTATTTCTCTCTCTATCTTTCCTCTTTCTCTTTCTTTGTCTCTGTCCTCTCTTTCTCTCTCTCTCTCTTTCTCTCTCTCTCTCCTTCCTGTGTATGGATGAGATGTAATCTCTCTGCCACATGACTGCCAGGTCAACCTCACGTGCCAGGTTCTAAATCTTCCCCACTGTGTACCCTCTGGAACTGCGAGTCAAATAAAACCCTTTCTTCTTGAACTAGCTTTTTTATCATTTTTTTTATCACAGCAACAGAAAGTTAGCCAACGCAGTAAACACCTCCATTATGCATAGTGAAGCCAAGTTGCAGATCGGAATAACCGGGGGTCCAGCCAAGTTCTGTGCAGGCCATAGTTACAAAGACTCTGGAGCCACACTAACAAATGCAAGTCCCAGCCTAGGGTACACCGTGCAGCTCCTCAGGATGGCTGCCTCCACAAATACACAGCAAGCCCACCCTGTACCTGGGTTCAAATCTTACTTCTGCCATCTGCTAACTGACCTTGCAAACATCACTGGACCACAGTGACCCATTCCCTCTGGTTTCTCCTGTGGAATGGTGGTGGCACACAAAGGAGGCCTGCCGTGGTGTGCTGTGGGAAGCAGGTGGGGGAGGTCATCAGTGGAGTGCAGATGTGGTCTGAGATGGTCTTGACTCCCTACAATCCTGCCCCCATCCTGGCTCTGCTGCACTCTGGATTTCCACCAGTCAAGGCAGCTGAGTGAGCTTTTCACTAGAGCGCCGTGGTTCCTGGGGCTAGACTGGCGCTCCTGCCGTCTTGCTGATGTACTGTAGACAGAGATAGCTTGTTTGTTTCCCGATCACCCAGACCAGAAATAATCACACAGAAACTATATTAATTACAACACTGTTTGGCCAATAGCTTATGCATATTTCTAGCTAACTCTTACATCTTAAATTAACCAATTTCTATTAATCTGTGAATCATCCTGAGGTTGTGATTTACCAGTAAGGTTCTGGCTGGCAGCTGGCATTCTTCTCCTTTGGCAGCTACATGGCATCTCCTTGACTCTGCCTACTTTCTCTATATATTTCTGTTTGGATTTCCCACCTGGCTATATTCTGTCCTGCCATAGGCCCAAAGTAGCTTATTCATTAACCAATGGTGATGAAACATATTCACAGCATCCAGAGGGGCATCCCACATCAGTGTCCTCTTGTCAATATCCCCTGACTTCCCATGGGGTCCTTCCTGCCACACTGCTGCCTCCCAGGGGATTCACAGTGAGAACTGGGCGCTGGAGCCAGAGGGCCCCAAATCTTAGGGATTCACACTGAGAGCTGGGTCCAGAGGGATCCAAATCCTAGTGCTGTCAGTGTTTGGCTGCATCTTCGTCTGTTGAAGTCTCAGGGTCTTCCTTCCTCATGATGAAGACAGCCACAGCATCCAGTTTCCAGGGTTTGGTGAGCCACGCTAGTGTGGATGCCCTCTGGGGCAACAGGTCTCAACTTGTAAGCCACAACCCCTTTCAGGGGTCAAATGACCCTTTCACAGTGGCCACCTAAGACCATCAGAAAATATGGATTTTATGATTCATAACAGTAGCAAAATTGCAATTATGAAGTAATAATGGAAATCATTTTATGGTGGGGGGGTCACCACATGAGGAACTGTATTCAAGGGCCACAGCATTAGGAAGGTTGAGAACCACTGCCCTACGTGTCTCCTCTTGTTTCTTACCTCCTGTGTTTCTATCTGGTTGTGGTCACCTTACTCTAAAGGTGGGTGGGTGAGTTCTGTGATCTGCTTCCAATCAACAGAATATGGCATGGTGACAGGAACTTTGCAGGTAGGATGAAGGTCACTAATGGGGGTGGGGGTGGCGATGTCTCTGAGACAATCCAATGAGGTTACCCTGTGTGGACATAACCTATCAGGTGAGAGTCCTTTGAATTGGGGACCAGAAGCTTGGCCTAAGGTCCAGAGCTGTGTGGTAGCTCTCAGTCACTGCGAAAATATCAGAAATCAACTCAAAGTGGGAAAAAACTATTTTGGCAAGAGATTTCAGAGGTTCTGGGCTGTGTCGGCTGTGCTGAATGGTGAGACAGAGAACCACAGAGAAAAAAGCAGCTACCTTGATGGAAGCCAAACAGAAAAGAGAGGGAAGAAGTAAGCGCCCCAATATCCTCTTCATGGGCACCCCCACAATGACCTGACTTCCTCCCACTAGGCTGCACTCCTTACAGATTCCACTGGCTCCCAACAGTGCCCTAGCTGGGGTCCAAGCCTCCAACACATGAATGTCTTTAGGGAACATTCCAGATCCAGGTATCACAGACCCCAAGTGGCAGAACATCTCCTTTTGGCTGACTGTGAATAAAGCCATCATGGGATCTGCAACAGAGAAGAAATGCATCCCGACACGACCTACGTGGGCTGAGAAGCAAGTCCTCCCTGGTTAATGACAAAGACAAAGGTTAGTTGATACCTAGGCTGCAGCCTTGCAGATCCTAAGTCAGACCCAGCCATACTGTCATGGGGTTCCGACTTTTGAGGGCTGTAGAGTGATGAACATTGTTGTTTTAGGCCACTGGACTCATGGTCACTTGTCAGGCAGAAACTAATGTCATGAATGGCTTTAGCGGTCAACCTGACAGAAGCCTGGAGTTACCCAGAAAGGGAGAACCTCAACTAAAGAATTGCCAGGACCAGATTGCTAATTGATATAAGAGAACCCAGCCCACGGTGGGCACAGCCTTCCCTAGGCAGGTGTGCCTGGGCCATATGAAAAGACAGCCGAGCAATCCAGAGGAAGCAAGCCAGTCAGCAGTATTTCTCTCTCATCTCTCATTCAGTTCTGGCCTTGGCTTCCCTCCATGGCAGACGGTAAGATGAAATAAACCCTCTCCTCCCTCCCCAGGTTGATTTTGGCTGTAGAAATCATCACAGCAACAGAAAGAAATTAGGGCAGTGAGTCACGCAAGAGACCGCGCACAATGCAGGTGCACAGAGGACCTAACTCCCAAATGCAGTCACTACATTCCTGACACCCTGTTCACATGGCTTAGCCTGAGAACCACCTGTTTAGGGTCACTGTTCCCCAGTCTCTGTGAGAGGTAGCTCACTGCAACCCGGGAGGGGAAACAGCCAGTTTCCCCGGCCAGGGGAGGCCTCCAGGGCCATCATCCTGAGGTATGACCTCTCTCACGTGGCTCCTGTACCAAGGATACCTGCTTACATCTTGAGTGCTTGTGACTTTGCACCTATAGATGACAGGTGCAAATCCTTTTGAAATCCCTGTAGTCTGAGAAGTAGTGTCAAGTGTGTGGTTTCCTTGGTTTGGCCTGCTGGTACAGATATGCCAAAATTCAGTGTGTAAACTCAAGCTCCCAGGCTAAAAGGTCACACTTATGTCAGACATTCTCTACAAGGCTGATTGACAGATGGCCACTTTTATGACCATGGACAGCTGGAAAGTTGCAGATCTGGAGCCTAATGATCTGAAGGGATTATTAACCCTCTGACAAGCCATTTATTGCCCATCTCAGTGTCCGACCTACCAGCCCTGCCTCTGTCAGTACGTCCTTTCAGAATGTACAGACAGACTCCAAACTGCCACCAACTCAAGAGCTAAGAATGCCATCGGAAAGTGACAGAGGCCTACAAAGGCATCCCCGGCTCTGTTGTGCCACCTACCTGATATTGCTACCAATGTAGTTTCAAAATTCCTTGGTTTGTGATTGCCTTTGTTTTATTAGCATAAAAACTTTGTGAATCTGTTCTGATATTGGTATATGCTATTTGTGGAAACCTGACTCCAAGTTCCAGGGCCGTGGTCGCTCACTGGACACTCACAGAATATCTCTCTCATTCCCTTTGAGGTGAGAGTTGGGTTTTTTTTGTTTTTTTTTGTTTTTGTGTTTTTTTTCCTGACAAATCCAGTCCATCTCCACAGCAGACCTGCATCCTTCATCAGCATCAGAACCCACTTATAGTCCCGCCCAAATCTGTGGGCACCCCAGTCTGAACTCAGGCTGTTAAAACATGCAGCTCCATGAGGCACCCAATAAAAGGACCCAGTCCTTCCCCTCACAAAAGAATCATGGCTGTGCTTAGACAAAAGATACATGTTTACCAACTTTTAAATCGCTTGCTCGTTAAAATGTCTTCAATGCCTGTTAAGATGTGTGTTAGGAATGCATGTTCTTAGTGGTAATTGAAGGAATCAATGCCACATTCTCTTCTAAGAGACATTTAGCCTCTCTTCGGAAATTATTTTCATCCCTTTGAGATTCCACAGCTGCTTTTCTCATTATCTGACACATAAAACCCTGTTGTGATGAAGTTGCCTGGAGGAAAATCAGCTCAGGTGGAGCTCCCCACAAGTCCCACCACGAAGCCCAGCCTCAGAAGTGAAGGCCAACAAGCCCCGCATGCTTGTTAGAGACACTGCAGGGGCTGGCGCAGGGCTTGCCTGGCGGGAGAGGTCCTCCTCAAGCGCCACTCCATGCTATAACTTCATGGCCTCCCAGCTTGCTCTGAACTCTCCCCCTTCCCCGAGACCTCCCCTAAAGATTTGTAAATGTCCCCAGATTTGGGGAGAGCAACAGCCGTGTTTTATCACCAAGAATCACCTTCTTACGCACTTTGGCATCAGCTTGGTCTCCATCGCCCAGCAGGGCCTGAAAGAATGGGTGGGTGTTCACACAAATACCTATAATGAGGATTGCATATCCCTACATCACCTTGGACAGGGTCCTTCCACCAGCTCTGCAGCTCCTCAGAGCAAATGGGGAAAAGTCAGGCCCACTTCCTTCAGGAAAACCAAAGCCACGGCTTCAGCAACAGCAAGGTCGCAGATATCCAAATGTTCCTAGGGCCTAAAGCAACCCCTGTAATCGACTCAATGGTTACCACAAACCTTGTGTGCTCAGCCCTGAGCCAGGGCTAAGGGGGCAAGCAAGCAACTGTAGCTGAGCCCCTTGTCTCATCTGTTCATTCAGTGATAAGCACTCAGTGTATCCTGGGACCTATTAACCCCGTGGGTCGGTGGAAAACTGTCCTTCCTGCCCAGCTAGCCAGATGGAAGGCAATTATCGTGTAGCTGGTGCCTCCAGTTGAAACCTTTCCTTGTGGAGAGATGGGACATCTCGCTGTGGCTAATGACACTCTGAAAGCCCCGAGACCACAGACATAGACCCACCTCTCAGTGAAGAAAGGCGACCTTCAGGGGTGTGGCTGCCTGCGGGTTCCATAGGTCATTATAGCTCAGGTCACTGTATTGATACAGCTGCCTGAGTCCCCATGCACCATAAGTCACCTCAACCGACTCACGCTCACCAGGGTGAACCTGGACTGACCTGCCTGTCTGTCATAACCTTACCTGGGTGCCCAGAAACAGACTTCGCCAGGGTGTAACACAACAAACCCTCCCAGCCCACACTGGCCAGTTGCATTCCTAAAGCCGAGTTTTCCCAGTGTGAGTAGACAGCTCTGGGTATTACCTGTTCCTGAGTCTGGCTCTAATATCAGCCCCACCCCTCAATCTAGCAGGTAAGCACACCAGTTACTGTGAATACAGCAACTTTGACAAGAAGTTTTCAGTAGATATGCACGGGCAATCACATGCATGCATATGCACACATATAAACTCACACATGAACACAAACATACATATATGAACATATGCATGCACACAGGAACACACACATTCATGTACACATACACAAGAACTAACATATATATGTGCACATATGAACATGTGCATGTACACATGAACACACCCATATCCATGAACATGTGTGCACACATGTACAAATGAACACACATGAATGCATGAACAAGTGAACACACATGAATACATACTCAAACATATACACGTGCACACACAAACATGCACTGTCATGGTAATGTTAGTTAAAGATGTATTACATTCTTTTATGTTGTGTTTCTTTAATTCTGTGAAGCTGTGTTACTTGATTTGTCTGAAACACAGAGCTGAATGGCCAATAGCTAGGTAAGAGAAAGGAAGGCAGAGCTGGCAGGCAGAGAGAATACATAGGAGGAGAAGTCTGGGAAGAAGATCAGGGAGTGAGAAACGGAGGAGAGGAGGATGTCAGGGGCCAGCCGCACAGCAGACACAGAATACGAAGGAAAGAAAAGACATTCAGAAACAGAGGAAGGTAAAGGCCCAGAGGCAAAAGAGAGATGGGAAAATTTAAAGAGAATTTGGCTAGAAATAAGTCCAGCTAAGGCCAGGCATTTATAAGAAACAATAAGTCTCGGTGTGATTATTTGAAAGCTGGGTGGTGGGCCCCCCAAATAATAATAAATAATAATAAAAATAATAAAAAACAGCTACAACACACATGCACACATATGTATGTGTAGACATACATATACATATCTATACATGCACACATAGACATGTGAGCATGCACATATACACATAAACACACATATACACATGCACACACGTGTGTGCGTGTGCACACACACACATATGCAGGCATGGGCTTCTGGAATAGCAACAGAGGACTCTAATTGTGCTCAGAGTGACTCCCACCACTTGGTTCCCAGCACTGTGGCCTGTTCCTGGGAAAAAGCATAAACTTCTTAAGGGACACTTTCCCTGCTGCAGGAAACTCTCATCTTGGTCATCAGGCAAAAGATTCTGGGCACTGGCAGTTGTCTCAGGCCTGAAATGAACCAGGTTGCCCCCTTTTCACTAGGGGGTAAGATGGGAAGTTCACATAAGGACAGCTTAGGTGGTTTGTGACATTGGTGATCAGCTGTGGGGTTACAGTTGGGGCTGTCTGGGCCGAGCCTAGCTGCTGTCTACCCCGTACATACCCTCACTGATCTCCGCCCACATGAAGGTTAAACTGTCCACCCAAATGAAGCCAGGCCCCCAAGCTACGAAAGATAGAGCCGCTTGAACAGAAATTAAACAATTTTTCTTGTGCTCCGCCAGGTTCCTCCTCCTCCTTTGCTCTGGGAGCAGCAAACAAAGCCCTGACACGGAGCACAACTTTCACATCGATTTCCAATCATCTCGAGTCCTGTTATGCCCGTAGCTACAAGGTGGCGCTGGGAAAATCACAGCCAATGATGACCTTGCCAAGAGCTGGACCTGACAAGCCAGCAACGTGCGCTCTCTGCTCCCTGGTCTTCCTGGCCTCACCTCCTCTTTTCCTGTAATTCCCACCAGCTTTCCTACAAGGGTCAAGACAGGACACTTTGAACGTCCAGATACACCCACTCCCACACGACAGGGGCACTGCGGGCTTAGAGCCTTCCTGATATGGATGCTCTCTGAACTGGACCTGTGTGGCAACTAGTTTTGATTGTCAACATTTGACAGGACATAGAATCATCTTGGAGATGAAACCCCAGGCATGTCTGTGATGGTTTATCTAGAGTATACTTGTTGAGATGGAGAGACCCCTCTAAATGTGAGCAACGACAGTCCACAGGCTGGGGTCCCAAACTGCACAAAGACAAGAACACAGCCAGAGCACCAGCATCTGTCCATCTCCCTCTGCTTCCTTTCTGTGGACACATGTGACCGGCTGCACCCAACACTGAGCCTTCCCTGCCATGATGGACTGGGTCTCTTCCACCTATGAGCTGAAATAAGCTCTCCTTCCTGCCAGACGATCAAGCTAAGAACAGGGTTTCTGTCCCCTGAGCTTCTGGTGGAGGCTTCATCACCACCATGTCATGTGGTGCTGCCGTCTGTGGGGTCCATGGAAAAGGGCATCTCTGCTCTCTCCAGAGCTTACTGTGTTCTGCCACATCTGGGCTCATGCTCACAGGGGCAGCTCACAAACTTTGTGATTGGTGCTGTGTGCCACTCACTAATCACCCAGAGTCACCGTGACAGAGTGACACAGACCAGGGACTTACATTTATTTTTCATGGTCCAAGAAGCTGTATGTTCAAGATTAAGATGCCCTCATGGGTAGGTTGGTGAGAGAAAAGAAAGGAAGGAGGGGAGAGGGGGAAAGAAAGGAGAGAAGGAATTGGGAAGAAGAAGGGAGGAATAGGGTTGACTTGATAAGGGAAGGAGGAGAGGAGGAGGAGGGAAGGGAAGAGAGAAGAGGAACTTGGGAAGGATGAACTTAGGAGGGGATGAGGAGGAGAGGAAAGGGGAAGGGAGGGGAGGGGAAGAGAGGAGAAGAGAGAAGAGAGGAGGGAAGTGAAGAAAAGGGGACAAGAGGGGAGAAAGGGGAGGGAGAATAGGAAAGTGGAAGAGAAGGAAGAGGAGGAGAGGAAAAGAGAAGAGAGGAGAGAGGAGGGGAGAAAAGGGGAGGGGGGAATAGGAAAGTGGAAGAGAAGGAAGAGGAGGAGATGAGAGAAAAAGAGAAGAGAGGACAGAACAGGAGAGCGGAGGGGAGGAGAGGAGAAGAGAGGAGAGGGGACAGGAGGGGAAGGGAAAAGAGGGAGGGGAAGGAAAGAGAGGGGAGGGGAAGGGAAGGGAGAAGAGGGGAGGCTTGAGTCTTCTTACAGAGGCACTAAGCTTGCCAATCAATCATCTGGCTGAAAGGCTGTTGTGCTACCTAGATAGAAGTCGCATAGGCAAGAGTCTCTTCAAAGGCTAGTCTCTGGCAGCCTTCATGTCACTGTGGGACAGCAGCCGGGGGAGCTCTCCTTAGCGTGCCTGCTCTGGTAGGAGCCAACATCAGGTCCTCTTTGGAGGCCTGACTGACAGGCAACCATCCTTGCAGGAGCATCTTAGCTGCATCCCTGCAGCCTCTGAAAACCCTCAACCGCGGTCATGTAAGATGAATGAGCGAGGTGTGCGAAGTCTGGGCTGCATGAGGAAATGAGGAAAGTTCTTGTGGGCCTTTAGACAATCCTTCAGACAGTTCTCACCTCAGGCGTTTCCGTGGCAGCTCCCTCCATCACAATACCGGAGCTCCGGTCTGTGCTGTGGGTCTGTGCTGTGTAAACCACCTCCTGAAAGAAGGGAGGTGGACTCGGGAAACTCACAAGAAGTTCACAAGCTTCCCGAGACCCCTCCCAGGAGTGATGGAAGCAGTGACCCTTTGGGACAGGGTCTTCCATGGTAGGAAGTTCAGGGACCCCCAGGGATGAAGTTTTCCCTTCATTGCCCGTGCTGACACGGGCTTTGCAGTGATGCTAGCTTGACCACTTTTGCGTTGGTTTGAATGAGAAATGCGCTGTACAGACTTTGATATTTGAACACTTGGTCCCCAGGTGGTGCTATCTGGGGAGTCTTCGTGCAGCATTGCTGGGGGTAGGACGTCATACTGGTGCGGTCTTTGAGACTGTGTAGCCCGCCCTCCTCCCAGCTTGCTCTCTCTGCTCTGTACTTGTGATTGAGAATGTAATCTCTCAGCTTCCTGTTTCTTCCCCCAAACTTGCAGCTTGCAGCCATGCGCGACACTTAATCTGCTTGGAACCATAAGCCCAGATCAACATTTCCTTCCATAACTTGACCTTTGGTCATGACGTTTTAGCAGGGCAGCAAAATGGGTAATTCATATCCCCCATGATCCTGTGTGTAACCCCAACAGGCTCTGTCGCATGTGGACTCTTCACTTTGGTCTGTCATTGGTTATCTGAGGGTGAATGGAAACAGACTCCTCTGGAACAAAAACCACACAAGAGTCCGGGTCTAGCCTGCGAGACTTCATTGTGGCAACGGCGACTTCCCCGGTATCCTTCACACTCCTGCCATGCGTGATAGCTCCGCTGAGGGCCGACAAGGTGGGACCGGATCCTCATGTTAACACATCAGCTCTTTCCCAGCTAAACCATCTTCCAGCCCCTGAAGGACATCTGTACTAATCATTTCAAACACTTGCTAGGCAAGGGAAAGGCCACAGGAAAGAAAACCTTACTGGAAATGTAAAACAACTTCTGGTGTTTTGTTTGATGCAGGTACTAGCTAGTAAGGATTTTCTCCACATTGCACTCCACAGCACGACCCTTTCTGGTCCTGGTCCAATTCTGGCAGAATCAAAGGCGCATGCCCCCAGTTCCCAGGGGCTAAAGAGAAGACTAACAAATTAATTACACAAGAAAATTAAATATTTATTGGGGTCACACGGTAGAGTCAGTTCTCAACAGACCGACCCTACCACCGAAAACAGCTGTAAGTTCTGACTTAGGACAAACAAACTGACTACCCGGGACTCTAAGGAGTGAACAGCACGGGTGGATTTGGAAGCCTCCCCTTGGAGGATGGAGACAGCACACAATTTGTGGCTTTGGGTGAGGTCAAACCTTGACCCCGGCACAGTGTAGTGCATGCAGGGATCTTGGGTGAAAAGAAAACCCCATCATCCCACTGGCCACAGCTGCTAAGGAGCTCTAGGAAGCATGGCATTCTTCGTTCAATCTCAAGCCAGAGTGGATGGCAGACTGTCCTGCACATTACAGGAAGCCACCAGCCAGTTCAAAAAAAGGCATGTGAAGCCAGGCGGTGGTGGCACATGCCTTTAATCCCAGCACTCGGGAGGCAGAGGCAGGCGGATCTCTGTGAGTTCGAGACCAGCCTGGTCTACAAGAGCTAGTTCCAGGACAGGCTCCAAAGCTACAGAGAAACCCCATCTCGAAAAACCAAAAAGAAAAAAAAAAGGCATGTGAGAGTCAGGGTGCAAAATGTCCCCCACAGGCTCACGTATGGGGAGTGGACGAGGTCCTGTGTATGTATTATCCTTGTGAGCATTGCCGTGTCAATGACCCCAATGCCTCAGACCCACGGGAATGGAAAACCAAAGCCTTTCCCTGGTCCAGGTCCTAATGCTGACAGATGGCTGTCCTTGATCTAAAACCAGTGAGTACCAAAATATCAATTGCAGCTTTTTCCTCCTGGGGGACTGCAACCTGAGACTGCCCCCTAAGAGACCTCCTGCTTAGATCGCTAACCTGCCTCCTCCTGCTGCTGAATATGAGAAACACTTGAGTTCCTGGGTTGTTGGCGAGATTCCATCAGGGCACACATCCCACCTAATCCCAGGTTTGCTGTATGTGTGTCTGTCAGTTCTGCATCCCATCACTCCAGTTAGGTCAATGCCCACGCCTGCGGGCTGTAGCATCCCTCAGCTGGAGTAACTCTTTCAGGTTCTGTAACCTTTAGGATGTGGGCCCCAGCAAGAAAAAAATAGGTCACTGGCAGCAGGTCTTTGTCCATACATTGTTTCTGGCTGCTTTCCATCCATCTGGCTGCTTCCTGCCTGCCACAATGTAGCCAGTTGTCTCATTCATTCAGGGACACAGACTGAGCTGCACCCGCCCTTCACCTACCATCATCCCACCTTCTCTACCGTGAATGACTGACATCTCCCCGAAACCATGAACCAAAATATCCCCACTCCCTTATTTTGTCAGAGATTTGATCACAGTGGTGAGAAAAACAAGCAAATTAATCTGGGGGATCAAAGAACGAATTGAGACCCTGAACTGCCACAATCTGTAGGTGAGTTTGAGGTTCATCTTAACAAATATACCGCTTACTGAAACAAACCAGCCAATGCGCTTTAGAGGGCTGTAGCAGAAGCCAGAGTCTCCAAGCCTCCTACCCTCAATGTCAACGTGGTATCCAAATTCCAAATCCGCAATGCAAATCAGAAAAGAGAGACAAAGTCTCAAAGAAAATGGGTACCAACCGAGACCAACTCCATTACTATCCAGGCATCAGTGTTTTAAAGCTGGTGTTCACCATGACCTTGTTTGTCAGACAAAGGGTACTTCCTGAACGTTTTTGGTGAAAAGATCTCAGAGCAGGTTAGGGAAGATTAAAAAAAAAGGTCACACGAAGCCTCTGGAGCCGAACTTTAGAGTACCTGAAAGGAACACTTTCCTGATGGATTTTACAGAAACAACAACTCGGGCTGTAGAAGTCACTGAGCTGTGTAGTCTGAGATTGGGAGAGTGTTCGTCTCAGTAGCTGCGTTAATCTGCCCATGTGAGGTTTTTATTGGTTGAGCTCATTACAATAACGTGATTTTTACTTTTTAGGAAGTCAGTGAAGCTGAAACGAGATCAGTCGAAATCAGCCACTATAAAGAATAAAACGTTGAAATGCTTTGCGCCCCAGGGCCTGGTGCTGAAATATACATAACTGGAGACCGGACAGAGAACGGGTGGGGAAGTATTTGAAGACTTTGCCGCCAATAGCTTCACAAGTCTGGTGACAGATACACATTGACAATTTTGAGAAGTTAAGGAAATTATAAAGAACACAACCTCCTTGAAATCTTGAAGGAATTCAAGTACCATGGGGGGTGGGGACTGAGAAAGGAAGACGAGAGGGGTGCAGAGCTTGAGACCAACAGAAAACAATGCATCGATTGGAAAACTTAGTTCAAATGTATCAGTAGTTAGAATAATTAGGCCAGAGAATTTAGGAATGGGTGTTTAAAGCAAGACTCAAGGGCTGGAGAGATGGCTCAGCAGTTAAGGGCACACAGAGAACCTGGGTTTGGTTCCCAGCACCCATATCAGGGGCCTCACAACTGCCTCTAACTCCAGCTCCTATGGATCCAGCACCCTCTTCTGAGATGCACAGGTACCTGCACACACACAAGTGCACACAGAGAGAAAGAGAGAGAGAGAGAGAATTAAAAATAAAATAAATCTTTAAGAGAGACATACATGGATCTACATAGGAAAGTGAAAAAGACAAGATCTCCTGGGTGAATTGAGGGTCATGGGAAAGGGTAAAAGAGGAGAGGGGAGGAAGGGAGGGGAGTGGAAAAATATATAACTCAATAAAAACAATAAAAAAGAAAAAAGAAAATTCAAGCAGGATTCAATGTTCTAGCTAAAGATATGTACTTTATATATGATACATAAGCAAATTCAAAATAATTAAGAGAAATCATAACTGACGCTTTTTTCTGCCTGAAGAGTGGCTGTGTCAACTCCGTAGAGCACGGAGTTCAAGGCAGTGTGCTACCACGGGCCAGTTCACCCCAAAGTCATACTAATCACAGTGTAATTCATCTAATTGCCAGAGCCTGAAAGCAACGCATAAGGTAAGGTGACCGACAACTCTCCAGGCACCACAGAACATGATAAATACCCTCCCGCTACTATTAAAACAGTTCAGCTTCAGTTGTACCACAAGGACACGTGTTCAAATATGGTCATAACAGAATTATTTGTCATACCCAGAACCTGGAAACAACCTAAATGTTCCTTGACTGAAGAATAGATAAGGAAAATGTGGTACATTTACACAGTGGAGAACTACACAGCAGAAAAAAAATAATTACTTCTTGAAATTTGCAGACAAATGGATGGATCTAGAAAAAACATTGAGTGAAGTAACCCAGACCCAGAAAGATAAATATGTACCCACTCGTAAATGGCTTTTAGACATAAAGCAAAGAAAAACTAGCCTACAATTCATATACCCTAGACAACAATGAGGACCCTAAGAGAGATATACATAGATCCTAATCTACATGGGAAGTAGAAAAAGACAGGCTCTCCTGAGTAAATTGGGATCATGGGAATCATGGGAGAGGATAGAAGGGGAGGGGAGAGGAGAAAAAAATGTATAGCTCAATTAAAAACAATTTTAAAATAACTAACTAAAACCACTCAGCCTGAGGCTGAGTACTTACCTTCTTTCTGAAGACCTTGGTTCAAGTCCCAGCACCACGCACATGGTGGCTCACAGCTGTTGTCACTTCAGTTCCAGGAGATCTGATGCCTTCTTCTGATCTCTATGAGCTTGGCATGCAAAAAGTGGCACATGTGCCCACATGCAGGCAAAACACGTTTTTCACACACAATAGCATTTTAAAAACTCTAATGTATGACCAGGTGTAAAAGTGGCTTCTCTTGCTGCTGGAACAACTTCCCTGCCAAGAAGAAGCTTTAAGAAGGAAGCATCTGATGTGGTCAGAGTTTGAGGGTGCAGCCCATCGTGGCAGGGAAAGGATGTGGGAGGCGCCTGAAGAGCCTGGCCATGTGGCTCCCACAGTCAGAGAGCACAGAAGTGAATGTTGTCACTCAGCTGCTCTCACTCTTTAGCCAGTCCCCTCCAGCACCCTGACCCATGGAATGGTGACACCCACACTGAGGGTGTGCGGTGATGTTTTGTTTGTGCCTTAACAAATAAAGCCTGTCTGACGATCGGAGAAGCAGAGCAGCCAACCTCTAGTTCTTACCGAGTCCTCAGACGGAATGGGCGATCCTGTCTTTAAGAATCCACAGACAGGGCCGGGCGGTAGTGGCACACGCCTTTAATCCCAGCACTCAGGAGGCAGAGGCAGGTGGATCTCTGTGAGTTCGAGACCAGCCTGGTCTACAAGAGCTAGTTCCAGCGCAGGCTCCAAAGCCACAGAGAAACCCTGTCTCGAA
>JAQHUG010000212.1:1881019-1894848 GCA_028555095.1 Dicrostonyx torquatus | reverse complement strand
AAGATCTCCTGAATAAATTGGGAGCATAGGGACATTGGGGGAGGTTTGAAGGGGGAGGGGAGAGGCAGGGAGGGGAGCAGAAAAAAAATGTAGAGCTCAATAAATATCAATAAAGAAAAAAAAGAATCCACAGACAGAATGTGTGAGTTCCTGTCTCCTCCCGCCTTATATTCCTCTCTCTGTCCAACCATACCCTTTCCTGTCTTCACCTCCCTAGTGCTAGGGTTAAAAGCGTGTGACTCCCAAGTATTGGATTAATTAATGCCACCACCTCCTGGCTGTGATTCTCTTTTAAGCTGGATCGATCTTGTGTAGCCCGGATGGCCTTGAACTCACAGAGCTGTGTCTGCCTCTATCTCCCAATTAAAGGCGTGCACCACCACTGCCTGACCTCTACGGCTAACTAGTGACTAGCTCCGCACTCCGATCATCAGGCAGGCTTTATTTGTTAGAGCACAGACAGAATATCACCACAGGTGTGTGTTCCCTCTTCAGTGTATTCTAGAAAGGCCTTCACAGACACACTCGGATGTATCCCTCCCAGTTTCCAAATCCAGGTGAGCTGACAGTGAACATGGACCACCACACCTATACAGACTAAAAAAATCCTAGGACAACAACATCGGCCATCACCACAGTTACAGATCACCATGCCCAAAAACTGCATCGTGTAATCTTTTTTAAAAGTTTATCTACTTAGACCTCATGCTAGGCTAGCACCAAGTCTACGTGAATTTGTAGAAAGACTCAAATCAGAAGCTCTCTGAGTACAACATGTTTGAATTGGATGTAAATCTGGGTTAAGCTTAAATATTTGAAAATGAGGCAAGACAATTTCTAAATAATCAGGGGCCAAATTGAGAGCTACAGGAATCTCTAAAGGTAATAGAAATCTGAATTTTAATAGCATTAAAAATACAACATAAAATTGGAATTACCCAGGTAAGCAGTGCTGGAGAAGAAGTTCATCACTTCAAAGTCTTATATTGCCTTGGAGAAGGGTCTGGAATGGGTTGTATTAGGTACTCTTCTGATTGCAATGATAAAATATTTGACAAAGGCAACTTAAGGTTAGAGAGAGACTTTTCTTCTTTTTGCTAACGTTTGAGAGTGTTGTCCATCGTGGTGGAAAAGGCACAGCGGCATCCGTGTGAAGAGGTTGTCTTACAAAACTAGAAAAACCCAGAGGAAACAACAGGAAAAATCAGAGTTGAGAGACACAGGAGCCAAGGAGAGACCCCACACCCACTCTCTGGGAGGCTGGGCATGGTTTGCAAAGGGACACAGCTCCAAAGTATAGGCAAGAGGAGCCATCTCAGCTGTTCCTGTGAGCCTCTGCCAGGCTCTTGTCTCCCGTATCTTCCAGCCTTAGTGAGAAGTAAATTCTGAAGCACCAGATAGCAACATCAGCGCCCCCATTCCTCAAAAACCTTGTCTCCAACTACATGCCCCCTCCCGTGGCTTCTGGAAGGATTTGATCAATGGATCTCACGATATGCTTTCTGTCAGCATCAACCGCACTGTCAGGACAGCTCTGTGGTTCCACAAGGAACACACACCTGCTCTCTCCCGGCTCCCTGCTCCTGTGTCTTTCTGGGCAGAGAGGTGAGTGACATCTTCCAGGGAGATGCTATCCAGCCACAGGGTAAGGTACAGCTCCATGTGGAAAAGGGGCCTTACAGGTTGTGGGGAAGTTTGTAACCACTTCCTGAGCAGAGACAATAGCTGTGTGGATTTCAGCACTCACACACCCACACTCCATCCAGTATGGCTCTGGCTCCCTGGAGTAGTTAAGAGTATTTTCCCAACCCTAGTTCTACAGCCCGTGTCATAGCTGCTCTTGTTTGAGCTAGAATGGCTCCCATACATTCATATGTTTGAATACTTGGTCCCCAGATGGTGGAACTGTTTGGGAAGGATTAGGAGGTGTGGCTTTGTTGGAGGAGGTGTGCCACTGGGGGCGGGCCTTGAGGCTCCAAAGGATATGCCATTCCCAGCATGCTCTTTTCAGACCCCCAGCTTCAGATCATAACGCGAGCTCTCAGCTGTTCCCGCCGCCATGTCATAGCTCCACTGTCTGAAGGGGTGTGGTCCCTTGGCCTGTGACCACACCCTGCTGCCACCCCCAATGGGGCTGGGTTACCAGGAGATGTTAAATATTGGGAGCCCAGGCAGGGAGCTCTCTCTCTGCGTGGATCGCCAACCTGTATGGTTTGTCTGCATCTACAAAGGAGACTTTCCCGGTATGGTACCCTTGCCTTTTCCCTAATAAATCTATATTATCACTACAACTGTCATGGACCCCAGCCCTCTGGAATCTTACGCCAAACGAAACTCTGTTCTAAGTTTCCTTGGTCAGTATATGCTACCACAGGAATGCAATCAGTGTGGTCAACATCCCATCCACACGGCTGCAGTGACTGGTTCAAAATCCATCATAGAATATACTGATGAAGGAATATTTCAGACGCTCAGTGGTGTCTGTGTCTGTGGAAGCTACTGGAAGAAACTGTTCATGTTCACCCTTGTGGAAGTGAGGAAGACAGTGCAGGTCACAGTCACTGGCAGCCACCTTAGGTTGAGGGCGATGCCTCAGGGGAGAAACCGAAGGACAGCAAAGCAGTGTGTTGGCTGTGACCTGTCCCAGCCACATCCGAGGCTGGTCTCTGTGCAACGGGGTAAAGGACCTCCTTTGGCTCTTAGGCCAGCAATGCTGGGAGTTGGCACGATGTCTACAACCTTCTCTGCAAAAAAAAAAAAAAAAAAAAAAAAAATTTCCAGGTGAGACACACATCAAAGAGCAAAGACACCCAGTGATGCTAGAGACACTCAGTGAGGTCACAGAGAGTCATATCCATCTGCCCTGTGACACAGCCTCTTTAAACTACCTCTTTCGCAGCCTCCAGGATGCTGAGCCAGGGTCCGTGAAAGACCCCAGCCCCTCATCGCTTGGACCTCCCTCTAAGGGCCACCGTTCTCATTTACCATGTTGTGTTTTCATGGAAAATAAAACCCTTGATGGATTTCCGAGCACTGGCTCCCAGCTGCCCACTAAAGGAAACATTTACGATTCACTTAATTTGGGTTGTGTCTCAATAATGGGAGTAACTGGATCATGCTCACGCCCCAGAGACTCCACGACCGCAACAGCCTGACACGCAAGCTGCTTGATTGAAAATAACGAACCAGCCTCCAAACGGCTGGACCCATGGCCAATTTCCACACAGCCAGTGTGGAGCCGTAGAAGACAACGGTGCTGCAGCTCTCCGTTCCCGAGGATGAGTGTTTTTAGTCAAAGGAAATGTCTGGTGGGTCCCGGTCCAGCCAAGACAGAGCACACAGGGCTGATACAGGATCAGTTTCTAGGCAAGGAAGCCAGTCTGGGGCTCATATGCACTCTGCTTTTAGTGTGACCAGTGCCTTCCTTTTAGTCTATTTCTCTGGGAGAGCCAGAGGAAGGGACACTGGAAAGGAAGAGCCAAGGCTCCCTGACATCAAGTGGCACTTTGTAAGTTGAGCTTCAAAGAGAGACATAACAGAGTGCTCCATCCCCAAAGACACGCGGAGCCTGGACTCACATAGGGAAGGACAACAGATAGAGAGTTGGGCCATGCTGGGTTTGGGCGCCCTCCTCAGTGTGGAATCTAGGAGGATTATTGCTTCAAAGCCCCTGGGATGGAGTTTCGCTACATTAATTCTGCGTTTGGATCTGTTCTGGAGGAGAGAAGAGCGTCTAAGATCAGCGCAGGTCTGAGATGAGGAAGCTTGGAGTTCAGAGGAGGAGATGCTGACCCAGGGTGTGAAGCAGCAGAAGATGGCCCACATGGCCAGATCTGTGTCCTCACAGGGAAGTCCACAGGGCTGCCGTGGAGACCACTCTGTGAATGAACTGCTAGAATGTTCCCTCCACCCTGGAGAAAGGTCCAGGTTGTTCACATTCTCTGTCCTTGGACAGCTCCTCACCCCTCTAGGTGACAACCTGGGCTCCAACTCGCTGGCTCTGTTGTGCTTTGAATGCCTCGTCTCTTAAGAAGATGGGGTCCTTCTCCACCGCTCCCCTCACACACACCCTCAGTGCTGCGAGGGTACCAGATACAACTCTGTGTGTTGGGATGTTTACTCCTAGCTGGTGGCCTGACATTCTCTCTCTCGCTCTGCACTTGTGGGCATCCAGCAAGGCTCCCAATGGAGATTCCCAAGGACACATCTAGTCTCCTCACGTGTTTAATGAACCTGAGCCTAGGCCCCCAGAGGCCGGATGGTACTCTCCCTTCTCAGAAGCTGTCCCTGACACAGCCAATATCTGGCACACCTGACATGGCCAATACCTCATCCCGCCCCCGAAAAAAATCACACTCACAAGTCATTTGCAGTAGCCATGCAGAGGCACCAGAGCCAAACCACACACTGTATGGGGACATCAATGGGGCAAATCCTGTCTAAGTCAGCTATCTGGTGACATCTGCAGGCATTGTCTTACCTTTTCACTTAAAGAGAGTGGTGTGTACCTTTATGGGTGGAGTGGAGGAAAGAGAGCTTAGTGGTAACGCTTTCTAAGTATGAGCACAAAGTGTTCCAAGAACCCTGCTTCCAAGAAGCCCTGTTCCCCAGAAGCCCTGCTCTCCCAGAATCCTAGATCCCCAGAAGTCCTCTTCTCCCAGAAGCCTAGATCCCCAGAAGCCCTGCTCCCCTAGAAACCCTGCTCCCCGGAAGCCCTGCCCCATGATCTCTCCTGCCCTGCCCACCAGACCTCCAACTCTCTGAGTCTCTGCCACACAGTATCATTTGCTCCTTACTTCCTTGGCCTGCTAAGTCAAAAAACCTGTCAGGAGGCCTCTGGCGACTCTCAGAGTCGATGGAGACAGCGGACACAATCACTAAATTTTGTGCACACACACTGTGGAAGATGGTTGACTCACTGTGATACCTTGAGTGTGAAATGACCCTCATAGGTTTATGTGATTGAACATTTGGTCCCCAGTGCAGTCTTGCTAGAGGAAGTAGGCCACTGGCCGTGTCACTGGGGGTAGCTTTCATAAAGTGTTTATAGGTTTGCTCCAGTTCCTGTTCTCTCTCTCTCTCTCTCTCTCTCTCTCTCTCTCCTCTCTCTCTCCTCTCCATCCCTCTCACATCCCTCCCATCTCCACATCCCTTCTCTCTCCTTCCTTTATGCAGTTGAAATGTGGCCAGGCAGCACCTGCTCTTCCTGCCTTGCCTCCAACGCCTGCTGCTGTGCCTTCCCCACCGTGATGAACCTTATCTCTCTGGAACCATAAACCAAAACAAATCCTTTTCCCCTTGGATTGTTTTTGGTCATGGTGTTTTGTCATAGCAATGAGCCAGTAGCTAATACACTCTGGTGTCACATCTGTGTGGCCACCAAGGTCATCCTGCTTAAGAGGAGGTTGGTGACGCACCAAGAGTCTACAGATTTGTTCCCCTTCTTTATCGAGGTACCACAGGCTGTCGCAGAAGGACACATCACCCAGACTCTGTCTCCAAGTAGGCTTGGCTTAGTAAGAGGGGCTAGAGGCCATGGGAGGCAGGGGAGGGAGAGCTGAATGGTCCTCTCTTCCTTAGGAGTGTCCTTCCGTTTGTTGCCCCTGTTCAGGACAACAGAAAAACTGTCATTCCTTCAGTCTGGCCTGTACCCACTGCTCCGACCTCCTGTTCGATCTGCGTCTGAGCCCTTCCTCAGAACTGTGTCTGCTCTACACAGAGGCGGGAATAGCTAAGAGAGGTCAAGCTGGAAGCTCACCCTGCAATCCCAGCTAGCTCCTTCCTCACTTCTCTGAGACATCCATGTGATTCAGCAGCTCCTGCCTAGCTACCAGGTCAGTGGGGAGCCCTTCTGAGGCTCAGCTTTGTGTATTTTCTGAAAACCACAACAGGAAGGAGGAGATAAGTAACTCCCTTTAAGAAGAAACAGCTAGAGAAGGAGGGCAGAAACCAAAGTCCTAGGAAGCAGCTGTCCGTTCCAGGGTCCTAACCTGGCTAGCAGCTTGAGTCCCAGCAACTAACCCTCCATCCCTGTCCTCTTCAGGTCCCTTAAGCAAAAGGGCCACAGGGAACAGAAGTAACCAGAAGCACTCTGCTGCACCCTGCTACACCCATGCTGCACCCTGCTGCACCCATGCACCCTGCTGCACCCTGCTGCATCCATGCACCCTGCTGCACCCTGCTGCACCCTGCTGCACCCTGCTGCACCCATGCACCCTGCTGCATCCATGTACCCTGGGAGCTGCTGTGAGGTCTGCTCAAGTCTCAAGGGGCCCAAGCCCTCTGCAGCTGGGCTGGATGCTGACGGTAAGGAAAGGGGCAGTGTAATTGTCCCCAGGCTCAGACAGTTTTATTACTGATTGCCTGGCAGCCCACTCTGCCCTCAGCTGTCTAAGATGAGTGTTTCCGATGTCTTATTCCAAAGCACGTCCCCTTGACTGCTTAATTATGCGAAGGAGTCAGTTTTCAAGCCTTCACAGCCTGACGGCTTGGGCTGGGTGAGCTCCTCAAGCAGCATCCAAATAATTCATATTGAAATACAGCTGCCATTGATTCCGTACTAACTCAAAACATGGCTGGGCTCCCACCAGGACTTGTCGATTTTGCCTGGATGGCACAGGCTTCATTGCTGGGAGCCAACCGTTATAATTCCTATCAAACCACAATTGCCCCATTTGATTTTCCGACAGATGATGACCTGGGTGATAGGCAGTGCTGACAAGACGTGGCGGTCTCCAGTGTCAGGTCTGTGGAGACGTTCTGCCCTGAGCCTGCACTCTCGGCCTCTTGTGACACTATGACCGGAGACCTGAGGTTGGATGATGTATAAAAGACAAGAATTACGTAATACCTGAGATTGCCTTCTGACCTCAACACACATCTGCTAATAGCAGGCATGCATGTGCGCACACGCACACACGCACACACGCACACACACACAAATTATACATACATACACATTTTAAAATGTCCCTAAAAATACAACACCCCAGAGATCCACTCTCTCCAGCCAGGTACTCCCAATTCCTAAAGATCCATTCAGCTGTGAATTCAACTGTGGACCAATCCATGGAAGGATCAGATCCTTTGTGATGGAACAGCTTCCTCAAGGCCTGTCTGACTATACACTGGGCATGGAGCCTTAACATACAAGCCCTTGGTGGACACGTCATCCTCCAACCACACTGTTGGCATTGTGTATCCTCTGTCTGTCCATCACCTACCTGCCCATCCATCCATCACCATCTCTGCATCTGTTGGTGTATCTATGTGTATGGTATGTCTAGCTGGCTGGCTGTGCATCTCTCTAACTAGCACACACACATGCATGCACACACGCACACATACACACACATGCATGCACACACATACATACATACACATGCATGCACACACATATGCACACGTGCACCCACGCACACAAGCGCACACACACATACACACATGCACACGCATGCACACATACACACATGCACACACATACGCACTCACGCACGCACTACTCCAGTCTCTTGGCAAATCCTGCGATCTTAGTGGCAGATCCACAGCCCCATCTTTTCCCATGGCGTCCACACATCCCATCCCACCCCATGTGTTTCCTCACCCGCACCCACATCTCTTAGCAGTTTGTGTTCAGCTCCAAGGCCAGAAAGTCTCTTCTCATTCTGAAGTCAGTGTTCTCCCTCTCCTCCTCATCCCAACGGCTTCCCCTCTCAGCCCAGCACACTAGCATCGACACGGGAGCCTCCGAGGCTGCTTATCTGCTCCCACCTCTGCTCAACCCATCCTTCCAGAAGTCTCTCTGCTCTGGCCGCCTACCCAAAAACCCAGCTGCTTCCCTCCAGCTTTTTCTCTCACTTTGTCTCCCGTGATGTCTCTCTCTTTTTCTCTCTGCGTGAGCCCCTACCCTGTCCTCTCAGATGTCCCCAACCATCCTTTCCAGAATACAAGCCTTCCTCTGTCCCCTTACCCACATCTGTTTCTCTGCCATTATCTCCACACACTAGAAACCTAAGCTTCCCAAGGTCTAGTGCAGCCAATTCCCCTAAAACTCAGACATGAGACTGTGAAACTGTACCGCTGTTTGAATTAAATATTGACCACACCTTTCTTCCTTTCTTCTTCTTCTTCTTCTTCTTCTTCTTCTTCTTCTTCTTCTTCTTCTTCTTCTTCTTCTTCTTCTTCTTCTTCTTCTTCTGCAGTGAAATAATTACTTTTTAATTTATTTTTTTAATTTTATTTCACATTCTATCCACAGTTCTCCCCCAGGTATACCCTTTCTCCCACCCCCCCCTCCTGCCTAGCTCCCCCACATCTACTCATCCCAACAGGTAAGTGCTCCCTTGGGAAGTCAGCAAAGCCTGGCACAGTAAGTTGGGGCAGGATCAAGCTCTTCCCCCTATATTAAGGCTGAGTGTGGCATCCCACCGTAGGGAATGGGCTCCAGCAAGCTAGGTCATGCACCAGGGATAAGTCCTGGTCCCACTGCCAGGGGCCTCACAGACAGTGCAAACTTCACCACTGTCTCCCAATATGGAGGGCCTAGTTCTGTCCCATGGGGCTCCACAGCTGTAGGTCTAGAGTCCATGAGTTTCCACGAGCTTGGTTCAGCTGTCTCCGTAGACAATACCTTTCAAAGTCCAATGTGGATGCACCTTTAACTCACAAAGCCACCTCTGCATCCTACCACGGAGAAACTGGACACGTGAGAGTGGACACACACTGTGACTGACTGCACATGGTCTTAGTGTGGGAAACGGCTCCTGCTCAAAGCGAGGAAAGGGGCAAGCATGTGGGGAAGGCAGCTTTCTCTCAGGCTCTTGCAAAAAATTTCCTGAGCTATCGTCTGGCAGAGTGTGAACAGCACTGAGTCACCCGAACTTTCACCTCAGGGAATGTGAGAGACTGAGTCCCCCGAGGTCCTTCTCAGTGACACCCTTGCAGTGTGGGTAAAATATGCACACCTCAATAAACTACCACCTGGGGCTCTGGAGAGAGCTGGAGAGACTCACTCTGCTACCAAGCTGCTAACAGACAGCCCAGCAAATGGTTCTTCCAGCCAACGTTCATATGTATGTCTGCACACCGTGTGTGTGTTTGTGTTTCTGTGTGTGCAGATGTCACTGTGCACATCTGCCTAGATCCCTGTGTGTGCGTCTGTTGTATGTATGCATATATGTGTGTTTCTGTACATATGTGAGGTATCACACCATATTCATCCCAATACAGCAACCATTCGCTCCGCAGTCCTGCAAGGAAATGGTGCGGGGCTGTCACCAGCGAGAAGCTTCACAGAAGCTGTCCATGTGTAAAACACAGGCCACTGCCATGTGCACGCTGGGTGTGTTGGGCTCACTTCATTCTTAGCATGATGACTAAGATGTCACTGAGAGGAGGGATGGCCAGGAGAGGCATCTTGGGGTGCTGAGGAAGTGAGGTGAGCCTTGAGGAGGGATCAGCTTTGGAAGAACAGCTAGAGACAATTCAAACAGCAGGGACACCAAGGACCCTGCCCTGAGTGTGTGCCTCCTGCCCTCCAGAACAGGCTTTCCAAACTGTTGGCCACAGGGTCACATGCCAAGAAATGCGAGTGACGATGCTCCCATCATATGAGATGTGGCCTCTCTGTGCTTTTCGGCTTCCTGGAGAGTCGGTGGGAGTCGCCTGTGCAGCTCTGAATGAGCCTGCAGTAGGGGCTGATTTCACTGCCATGCCCATCGCTGCCTTAAACACACTTCATTTACACATCTGGTGTTGGTTGAGTACACACAGCGTATCAGACGCTGAGATAGGCCGGGCTGGGAAACGGCGGTCATAAAGACTTTCTGTCTGGTTGTTTCCTGGCTTCAAGGAGGAAGGAGACTTGGGTTTGACCTGCACGCTGACAAAGAAAAAAAGGCCCTTCTCTCTTAAGTTCCTTCTTATGGGCATTTACAGTAAATAGGGGTGAGGGAGGGAATGAGACACAGCTGTGCTTTGGAGAGACTTACCTTGGCCGGACTCAGGTCACTGGAGCCAAGGACACACTGACATGGAGGTCCACCAAGCCTTAAAGGGTAGCCCTTTTATTTTCCATAGTGCATGGTTCCATAGTACAACTGACACAATAACCTCTAACTGCTCTCTCACTTCCGGTGAGCGGTGAGCCATTGATATGTGGTCCCCCTCGTGTGAACGTGAACTGTGCTCACCCATCCTTGTGAGGAACAAAGGCTACATGCAGTGGGTACCACAGCCGTCTGGATGGAGCTGTCACAGAGGCAGGGAGTCTGGAAGGGAGATGCTGAAGTTCCCGGGGTCTCGTGTCTCTCTGTAATGGATTGTGCAGAGGCGTGCCAATCCTTGCAGGAAAGCAGAGAGGTTTTTTTTTTTTGGTTTTTCGAGACAGGATTTCTCTGTAGCTTTGGAGCCTGTCCTGGAACTAGCTCTTGTAGACCAGGCTGGTCTCAAACTCACAAAGATCCGCCTGCCTCTGCCTCCCGAGTGCTGGGATTAAAGGTGTGTGCCAGGCTAAGCAGAGAGTTTATTAAGGGGAGGATAGAGGGTCCTGGATGTGTGCCGTGCCTCCCCAGTGGCCTGGCTGCAAGAGGGCATGGGTGAGAAAAGGTTGAATCCCCAGTGACCTTTTATGGGTTGTTAACACAAGTAGCACCCACCTCTCCTGAATTCTCAAGCTTGGAGGGGGTGTTTCTGAGCCTGCTCCCTTGGCTGGATGGAGCTCAGGGGTGCTAAAGGCTTCTAATCTTCCTCTGTGTGTGGTTTTTATGTGTGTTAATCTCTGGAGTTTTCTCCTTCTCTGTTTTCCAGTCTGGCATGCCCTGGATGACACCAGCCCCGAGTAGCAGCAAGAAGCCCACTCCTGGGTCAAGGTGAAACGTGTGTAGCCACAGTACCCAGGATCCATCTGTTTTCTGTACAGAGAGAGATTCGGTAGAGGTTTGAGGAGACTGTCTCCATGTCCCTTCTGCTCTTAGGCATGGCTTCCAAGCCCCTGGATGTGGCTCTGTCTCTGATTAGTTACCAGGACCAAAGAGGGCTTTCCTCACCAAAGTGACTGCCACCCCTGGGGCTGTGGGAGGTGGGGGGTTCACTAGCCCAGGTACAGCTACTCTGGGTCTAAGGCAGGAATTAGATGTGCGGTCAAGTGAAGGGCAATGAGAGGGTTCTGAGAACAGCCCTGCACCAGGCTGAGCAGCTGCAATCCAGCTGTGCACCGCAGCACAACCCATCCCCGCCTGACGAAAACAGCCCTAAAACATGTCACTTTATCAGCTCGGGTGACAGTCTAGCCTGCTAGCCTAGAGCCTTCCTGCCATTCAGGCAGCTGAAGATCTGAATGTCTCTGCCACCGCCACCCAGGAATTGGAGATAGGAGGCTGTCTCCACAGATAGCAGGTCACCTTGCCAGGACCTCTGGCTTGCTGACATCCACAAAGAGCAGGAGGAAAAACAGAATCTCCTCCTTTAACTGCAGGTGGCTGGTGATGAGGCACATCTCCGGGGCCCAGAGACTGGATTCCTTAGCTTCCTTGCCGGTGGCCATGAGATCAAGCCCTAGCCTTCCTTTAGAGAACTCTGAGCTGTCCATCTGCTCACGCTCTGACGCTCCCCAGCTGCTGGGACTACCTCAGCCAAGTCCAAATCAAAGCCATTAGCTGGATAATTGCTCTAACGAGAGCAGCGATGAATCACGGGGATGGCTCTCATCCTGGAAACACTAAACAGACGAACGACGGCGTGGCTGCTGCTCCCTGGGATCCTGGTGCTTCCTCTGTGTCCTGTGTGAGCCTTGAAGGAGTTGATCACAATGATCTGAGAATGAAGCAAAGTATACAGGAGCGGGGTTTTACTACACATGGTTATGAGCCTGGGGAATGGTGATAAGCGGAATGACGCAGAAAGAAACCCGAGCGACAGCACCATGAACAGAGAAAGACTTTTGAATCAGCTGCCTGTAAAAGAATCCCAGACTGCCTCTGAGAGCGTCAGAGTCATGTGATCTTTCAGTCAAGTCAAAGTTTTGTCTCATTAGGAGGTCTGGGTGGTAAAGGGAGATGATGGGGAAAATAACTGCTCTGTCCCTAGCAGGCAGCTATGCCCAGCAGATGCTAGCAAGCGTAGCCATACATGTATTGTTTTAATTAATGGACCAATTCACTGGCAAGGTAACCACTGGGCATGCTCTAACAATGAAGAATATGCTAGGGTGAAGGCTGCCAGCTGCTCTCTGTAGCCTGTGATGCCCAGCCGGCAAGCAAGGCCACTGGCAAGTTGGTGACTGATGCAGAGGGATGTTTGGGTCCCCAGGGGAGATCAAGATGGTTGGATAAAGCATGCCAGGTGGGGGAATCCACTCTTTGTGTTGTGTGGTCAATGTTGAGATTCTGAAGTGTTCGTGGAAGGGGAAATGCACACTTGAATCTTGTCTTAGAGACGTCAGGTGCAGAGAGGTTGGCAGTGAAGTAACAGCAGAGCATCCAGGAGCAGCCTCGTCTTTCCCTTGGGAAAGCAGGGCACCCAGCAAAAGGCGTGTATGAAGTTACTGAGGTGAGCAGAAGAGGGGCAGGCCAGGGGACACCAGCACTGGCTCTGACTGACAAGTTCCCCAGGCTTCCTGCGAGGAGCGGGCTGAGGGTGGAGTGTGGGGTCCTGTGTAATGAGGGGTAGAGGGCAGCGTGTGGGGGCCTGTGTAAGGAGGGGGCTGAGGATGGAATGTGGGGTCCTATGGACTGGAGCACAGAGGGATCAGGGTGGGGGCCCAAGGCAGCTGGCAAGCACCAAAGTCTGTTCTGTTATAGAACAGTCCCCAGTTCTGCACAGGAAACCCATGTGGTTTTGGCCGGACACTCACCAGCATACAGTGAAGCCACAAGGAAAAACTGGGCAGCAACAAAGCCGCATGAGGCCGGAAGTGTTTGCATTCCCACTTGTCAAAGCTGACCCTTGCTGTACAACTGGGCAGCCGTTCAGAAGACCCAGCTTGGAGAGAACCCAGAGCAAGCATGAGACAGCCCAAGAAGAAAGGCTCACGCAAGCTCCCTACCTCAACTATTGAAAGCAAGCATCAGGGGGACAGTTTGACCTTCTGAAACAAAGTCCAACATTTTCAGTCAACAACATGGAAGAAATCCCAGGTCTGAACTGTAAAAAAAAAAAAAAAAAAAAAAACTCACAAAGGTTGACAATCTCCCCAAGGTTACAACTCTGAGCAAGCAAAAATTATCATTAGACATAATCATGATATTTTTAAAATCAAAGGGCTGTAATATACCTAAATACCTACCCCCAACAAGCTGTAATTCTCTCAGAAATACAAGATGAGTTTAACACTCAAGTGGCATGTGTCTAAAGCATAAGACAACCCACAAATATAATTCGGGACTGAGCATGTTCACAGTATCTTGTCTCGCTACATGTAGCATAGAATTTGCATGTAGATTGAAAGCATCTACAAAAACAGAAATAAGGGGATTTCTGTCATCAAAGGGGATCTGTTGACAGAGGTTTCTGTCCTGCCAGGTCACTAACCCATAATTCTTGCCTGTGTCAGTCACGTGGCTTGGTACCTTTTATCAGCAAGGCATTCTCATCTTGCTCCCTCTATCTCTGTATGATGACTGCAGACTGACCATTTCCTCTTCCCAGAATTCTCCTGGGAATTCACCCCATCTCTACTTCTTGCCTGGTTGCCCTGCCTATACTTCCTGCCTGGTTCCTGGCCCATCAGCATTTTATTAAAATAATACAAGTGACAAATCTTTACAGGAAACAAGACCATTGTCCCATAACAGGAATCAGTTTTTAAAACAAATCCACAGGGGTTGGGAAGA
>JAQHUG010000212.1:1841985-1861611 GCA_028555095.1 Dicrostonyx torquatus | reverse complement strand
CCAGGACCACCTGCCCGGGGGTGGCACTGCCCACGTGGGATGGACCCTCCCACATCCATTATGAACTGAGAAAAGGCCTCCCAGGCTTGCCTACAGGCCAACCTGGTGGAAGCATTCTCTCAATACAAGTTCCCAGGCAACCTGGCAGGCGTCAAGTTGACAAAAAGCTAACCAACAAAGCAGGATTCCGCAATTTTAATGTAGCTAAATCCATCAATAGTTTCCTTTATAGCGGCCATTACTTTTTACATATTGTTTAAGTCGGTCTCCCTTCTCTGAGGGCAACAGGATGTTTTTCTTTCGCTGCCTTCTAAAGTTTCATTGGTTTTCTAATACATTTGGAAAAATATAAATAATTTCCAATGAAAACATTAACTGACGTGACAGAAAAACCTGGGCGAGCCGAGGCACATTGGAAAACTAAATCAATCTTCTGGAGCCGCCTTCTCCACCCTCCGAAGGCATCAAGGAGAATGGCGTATGGGCAATTTTAAACAAACCAAGCCGAGCTTTTTAAAGTAATTTAAAAAACTGCTTAAGAGACTATAAACGAAAAGGAAATCACCCCACAAAGGAGGGGGGAGATTCTGACAGAATGGGGTGGGTAAAAACCTTAGATCCGCGAGTAGAAGCCATCTCCACGCACTGGCTAATTAAGCGCTGCGTGTGGTTTTGAAAGGGAGGGTATTCCATGACACCGAAGATCAATCCCTGGGGTGTGCGAGTGTTTCAACGGTCAAAACCCCTTTAATACGTTTAAAGAAGGGACAGCCAGGGGCTGGAGAGATGGCTCAGTGGTTAAGAGCACTTCTTGCTCTTCCAAAGGTCCTGAGTTCAATTCCCAGCAACCACATGGTGGCTCACAACCATCTGTAAAGAGGTCTGGTGCCCTCTTCTGGCCTGCAGGGATACACACAGACAGAATACTGTATACATAATAAATAAACAAATATTTAAAAAAAAAAAAAGAAGGGACAGCCAACATCCAGAGGTCTCAGGACACAGGAGTATTTAACCTCCCAACAGCCAGGCAAATGTGTGATAGAGCGAAAAGAGACTCAACCCATGCAATGAGGAAAGAACATAAACCAATCATGGCCCATTTTTGCAGGTTTTATTCGTTCGTTTTAACTTTGTCAAGTGTACTTTGGTCACACTCACCTCCCACTCCTCCCAGATCTGCCCCACCCTAACTGCCCACCCAACTTTGTGTCTTCTACTCTTTTAACACGTTAACTCCGGGTTGTACACCCGAATGTGTGCCCTTCCATTAGAGTGTGGTTGACCTACCAGAGGTTGCACTCATAAAGCTGACTCTCCCTCTCCTGCAGCTGTCAATTGCCAGTATCTCCTCAGCTGGGGGTGGGACTTCCTGTCTGCCTTCTCTCTCCCTGCCACGATTTGGTCTGGCTTGGGTCTGCACTGGTCTTCTTGTAATGTCACAACCTCTATGCGTTCATTGATGCAGCTTCTCTGCTGTGTCCAGAAGACACGGCCTCCTTGTGCCACCACTGTCTCTAGCTCAGACACTTCCACGTTCTCTTCCTCAACGGCCCCTGAGCCTTGGAAGAGGGGGATCTGACAGAGATGCGCCATTTAGGGTTGAACATTCCAGTCTCTTAGTCTCTGCACCTTGGAGAGTCGCAGGACTCTGTGTTAAGCACCATCTGCTGGAGAAAACGTTTGTCTGATGAAGGTTTGTCTGATGAAGGCAGCGATCTACAATTACAATGATAGTCATTAGGAGTTGGTGTATTGCTATGTCCGTTCAGCAGAATAATGGCAGTATTCTCCCTTAGGTCCCATGGTGTGTCTAGCTATGGTACCAGTATGGATTTTAACCGTGGAGTGGGCCTTAAATCCATTCACTATGTGGCTGCTTATTCCTATGTCATTTGTGCCACTGGCACTATTGCTTTATTAAATGGTGTATAAACAGAGGAAATAAATGAAAACATCGACGTAGCTGCAGTCCTTCAAGTTTTCCCTGAATATCAGAGTAAACATAATTTTTCAAGTCATATGAAACACCATTTTATCAAACACGAAGTATCTCAAAACACTGCGGATTTCAAAGATACGAAATTAGAAGTCCTGACAATTAGTAGATAAATCAAATGTAGGTGCAGCAGGAAGACACAGGAGCCTAAAACCTGTCCTCTGCACCCATGGCTGTGTTGGAAATGTTTTGGATGAGGACCAAATCAGGCAGACAGGTGCTGGTGATGTCCACACAGCCATGGAGTCATACTTAAGGCCACAGAAAGATGCTGGAAGAGGGGTCCAGAGAGATGGTTCAGTAAGAAAAGTGGAAGGGGCTGAGCTCAGATCCCACACTAGAAGCTGGGTGCAGGCAGAGGGCGCTGTAACCCCAGCAGGGTGCAGAGACAGCATATTCTTGAAGCTCATTGGCCAGTCATCTTGTCTAGCCAATCATGAACTCCAGGCTGAGTGAGCTATCTGTCTTAAAAAAGAAGAAGGGGGCTGGAGAGATGGCTCAGTGGTTAGGAGCATTGCCTGCTCTTCCAGAGGTCCTGAGTTCAATTTTCAGCAACCACATGGTGGCTCACAACCATCTGTATTGAGGTCTGGTGCCTTCTTCTGGCCAGCAGACATACATGCAGACAGAATATTGTATACATAATAAACAAATAAATATTTTAAAAAAATAAAAAAGAGAAGGAGCAGAAGAAGGAGGAGGAGGGAGAGGAGGAAGAGGAGGAGGAGGAGAAGGAGAAGGAGAAGGAGAAGGAGAAGAAGAAGAAGAAGAAGAAGAAGAAGAAGAAGAAGAAGAAGAAGAAGAAGAAGCCGCAAGAGGTCAATAGAAGAAGGCACCCAATACACAAAAATACAGAATAAAATAGTTGAAAAGGGTCATATGTGTGCTGTGTGCATTTTGTCACATTGTCGTTATTATGCAATGAGAGACCACAGTCAGTCACCACAGCCAGGGTAAATGAGAGGCTTCAAACGCAACTTCCAACCCTGACTTCTATGGCTGCCCAAATTAGGTGAGCAGCCCGAAGAGTCACATCCCTTGTTTCTAGATTCTCTTTCTAGGAGGACGCTTTCCCATTAGGAACTGAAAATCAACAGCTGTGCCTGACTTGAAGCCCTCTGCTGGGGTTTCCTTCTTGCTGGAGACCCAGACAGTGCTAAGCACTCACAGAAGATCTCAGTTCCGCCTCGTATCTCTCCAGGGGGTTCAGGTTTGTCTTGAATGACAGCAACCATGGGGTATAACCTGTGGGAGTTTGGTGGGTAAGGATGACAGGTTGCCATGATGATCCAAAAGGAGCCGACGATGACGAAGCGGGATTCCGTGGAGAGATCTGGGCAAGCCTGGCCTCTGTAGACGTTTCCCAGACAATTAGAGCAAGTGAGGAGAAAGTTTCACATTAGTGCAGGGGACACAGTGCAGTCAGTAGAGAACTTGCCACGCAAGCATAAGGGCCTGAGTTCGGGTCCACAGAATCCACCTAGAAAGCCGGTAGTGTGAGCCTGCAGTCCCAATGGCAGGGAGGGAGAGATGGGGAGACTGATCCCTGGGGCTCCCTGGCCAGACGGTTTGTCTTAACTATCAACTTCAGGACAACGATAGACCTTGTCTCCCAGAAACAAAGTTGATCTCAAGGAAGGAATGACACGCAAGTTGGCCTCTTCCTTCCACATGACTTGTGTGCGCATGTGCTCACACACACACACACACACACACACACACACACACACACGTGAAACAAGGAAGTGTCCTGCTGGGAGCAGATGCTCAGCAAATCTTCACAGCCATGGTTATCCGTGGGAGTAGGACCATAGCATAGCATGGGAGTGCAGCATCCATGGCTGCTACTGCGGCTCACACTGCTACCTGAGGGCCCTGGCTGGAGACCTGACATCTGTCAGTGGCTCACACTGCTACCTGNCTGTCAGTGGCTCACACTGCTACCTGAGGGCCCTGACTGGAGACCTGACTACTGCTGGCAGTTCACACTGCTACCTGAGGGCCCTGGCTGGAGACCTGACATCTGTCAGTGGCTCACACTGCTACCTGAGGGCCCTAGCTGGAGACCTGACTACTGCTGGCAGTTCACACTGTTACCTGAGGGCCCTGACTAGAGACCTGACATCTTTCAGTGGCTCACACTGCTACCTGAGGGCCCTGGCTGGAGACCTGACTTCTGTCAGTGGCTCACACTGCTACCTGGGGGCCCTGGCTGGAGACCTGACTACTGCTGGCAGTTCACACTGTTACCTGAGGGCCCTGGCTGGAGACCTGACATCTGTCAGTGGCTCACACTATTACCTGAGGGCCCTGGCTGGAGACCTGACTACTGCTGGCAGTTCACACTGCTACCTGAGGTTCCTGGCTAGAGATCTGACATCTGTCAGTGGCTCACACTGTTACCTGAGGGCCCTGACTGGAGACCTGACATCTGTCAGTGGCTCACACTGCTACCTGAGGGCCCTGGCTGGAGACCTGACTTCTGCCGGTGGCTCACACTGCCACACGCATCCCCTGGCTGGAGACCTGACTTCTGCCATGAGCAGAGGTTGCATGTTGATAACTCTTCGGGTCATCACCCACAGTGCCTCTGTGTCAAGCTTCATCCACTGAAATGCACTGTGCACTTAATACAGCTGTCCACAGCTGGACTTCCAAGGTGGACACAGATTCACCGTTCTGCAGAGCTGACTGACAGCTCTAGCCATTAGAATCTGAAACAGACATCCCCCCCCCCACATAGTGAGGGGAGCCAGATGTCCCCGATACGCCCTCTAACCACCAAGGTCACCATCCACATTCCATCTTAAACTAGAGAAGCTATGACCAGACAAGCCCCTCACTACTGTCATCCCTCGCGACGTCACTCTGCCCCTGGGGACCCGTACCTGCCACCATCTTCCCTACCAACAGTGTTGTATGCTCCCTCGTACTGAGAGCTGGAGGTGGGGGAGGGGCTCCTGCCTTTAATTAAAAGATGCTGACCTTGCAAGCTGGAGTTAATAAACACAGCGATCCCAGGGTGTGTGTCATGAAAGTGCCCCACATTTCCAACTTGGCAGGTCCTTATGACATACGCTTGCAACCCTGAACCAGAGGAGCCCCTGAAGGAGTGCCAAGATCTGCGGCAGAGCTCCCGGCCATCTACGATCACCTGCGGGACACTGGCAGCTGCTACCAAAGCTCTGATGGGGAGACCCGTGGTTCCCTGGCATCGGCCCGGGGTCCTCCAGGGCTCCCTGCTCATCGTCATCCATTAACTTCCAGCCTCAAGGCCATGTCTGCTCTCAATGGTCGTCCTTCTTATGTCTCTCTGCGGGGCACAGGGACACGAAAATGTCACAGCAACAGAAGCCCGGATGGGGCACATAGAAGATGGATGGCAGGAGGAAATTAACCAGACTCTCCGGTGAGTTATCCTATAGGAAGCTTGGGTAGTGAGGATTAAAGCTGAATTCTACGCCGTTGGAGGCTTCTTGCAGCATTCATTCCAAGAGGGAAGAGTTCGAGTCACTCTCCTTCCAAGTTCAAATTTGACCCTGGGCCCAAGGAGTGCAAGTTTGGGTGATTTTATAAATCAATATTAAACATAGCTCCCTCAACCAAAGTAATGATGGTTCAAGTATGTCCTTAGTGATGGGCTCAATGTCTGAGCAGAACTGTGTAAGTACACTGGCATCTTAACAGAGAGACAGTGACATCAGTGGGGGACATGGTAGAGAGCCAGCCTGGAGCGTCATTCTGCTTGAATGCCTGTGTATGAGCACACACACTGTCCGGCCTGCAAGGGACCGTGGACTTGAGGAATATATCCTGTGTCCCATTTAGCTTCTGTGTACCAGCAAGCTGAGATGCCACCTTGTGCAAGGTACCACGACACAAGTTTATCTCTGAACCCATCAGGGTGGGTCTTACCTTACCCATTGGTAAGGCTGACCTACAGCTGGTGCAGGCCTAGAACAGGCTATGTCAGACTTCACTGGGACACAAGTGTTTTCTTAGGTGCAGCCAAGTGAGAAGGGAAGCTGCATGGACTTCCTGTGGGCAGAACACCGGCGGTGGTCGTGGTTCTGAGCCATGGCTGAACCACAGCTTGCTGCCCCCTTCTTCACAGCAGTACATAGTTCCCAAGAACTCCATACTTAGGTCTAGAAGGGCGATGGCCAGGAAAATGAGAGCCTGGCAGGGTGAGTGCTTCTCAAGGAAGGGGAGAAGGATTCCCATCGATCAGACTACCCACCCCCCTGATGATCAGACCTGCAGCAGAAGCTTCCAGAACCCAAGCACAGGATGATGAGGCAGACAGAGGGCACACTGGGGAGGCATGGCCCTAATCCAAGGAAACTAGCATCCTTACAAGAAGATACGTATTGAGCTTGCCAAATGACACCAGGGACAGATTGGAACTGTCCGGCTGTGAGCCAAGGTAAACAGTTTCCCAGTAAAGCCCTAGAAGCCGGAAGAGGCAGGACAAGCAAAGCCAGTTCTGAGAGAGCAGGCCTTGACCCCAGACTGTGAGGGTTAAGTTTCTGGTCTTCTAACAGCCAAAGAGGGGGCATTTGACCCAGTAGCCTCAGGGACACTACAGACGTGAGGAGGGTCCTTTCCTGAAAGCGGCCAGTGCCTGGCCTGGCCTGCCTCCCACACCTACCTACGTCCGGACAGTAGATGGCTCAGAGAAGGAGTCTGCCCCTGAATTGGAGTCTGGACTGAAGCCCACATCACCTCAAGGTGTCTGGGAACCAGCAATATTCTCTGAGGCCAACTCGGGCAGTAGGAAGACTCTGGGCCCACACAGACCCCGAGGTGACTCATGTCCACACACTTCCACGAATCCTGGTCTAGATCCCACAGCACTCTGAGCTCCTCCCCTCCATATATAAGGGGGAAAGCGCCACAACCAAACTGAGAGCAATGTCCCCATGTGATGGGCGTGTTAGCCGAGCAGAGCGGTCTTCCCAGCTGATCAGAAACATGGGGGAAGCCACTGTTCTTGATTCTTCGGAATGGACTCTGCCCTTCTGTGGTCTGGGATCTCCCTCTCCCTGTTTACAAGAGAAATAACATGTAAAAGCTGTTTTTCAGCCGCACATGGAGTGAACAGGCCGAACTCACACCTGCGAATCCGTGGAATTAGCTGTGCTTGCCTTGGCTCCTCCGAGCTGGATCCAGGCACAGCGCAGTCAGGAGAGTCAGGTCAGAGCTCTCCCTCTGTCCATTACTGTGACTTTCCCCAAGGACTGGAGCAAGGTCACATCGATGATGAGGCATGGAGAGGACAGCATTGCCCCGGGAGGTCCTGGCTTCACTACGTGGGAATGCCAGTGTGATTTACTAGATCCAGGGAAGCATGGCACCTGCTTTTCCTGCCAGAATCTGGTGTGAGGAGACAGGAGCCTGAGGCGCTGTCTTCTGAGCAGCAGCACAGTGGCCTGGTGCAGAAAGGCCATCTCCATGGACTTCCTGGACTCCGCAGATGGCCGTTGTCCCAACACAAAGGTCAGTCTGCTGAAGCTGAGCCCCGCCAACCAGTCTCTCACCCATCCTTCCCCATTTCTAGCATGGCCGGTAGAGAGACAAAGGCAGAAACCTTAAACGGCATCCACCAGCCCTGGACTTCCAGAATCACACTGGCCTTTCTCCAGAGACATGCAGATGACCATGGCTCACTCAGTGCCTGGTTTTCCCGTGCTTTTGAGTACCAAGTTTAGAGCGTTCTTCCTCCCATGGCCTTTGCGTCATTAGCATGAGGGACACACCCTCGGTCCCAACTTTCTTCTTCACGTCACATTTCCAGACCATCAAGGGCAAAAACATGAAGCAGATGGAAAAGGGTAAAACCCTCACCCTGGAGAGCACTGGATGCGAGCGGTGTGTGGACAACCCAGGGCAGGTTCCGAGAGCTGTCCTCTGTCCCAGTGAGCAGACCTTAGCTCTGGAGTTGGCTCCTGTTACAAGCACAAGCTGGGATTTCACACCCTCCGTGGGTGCTAAATAAGACATTGTCTGCAAAGAAGACAGGACCCCAAGGGACTGAAGCGGTAGACCCGCAGTGGGAGCTGCACAGAGAGCACATAGATCCTCCTGGGGTAAACTAGGCATGTCAGCAAGCTAAGGCTGTGCTCCCAGGAGAGCAAGCAATCCTGTCTTACAACCTACGAGTGGTCCTCTGACATCCACACATGTTCTCTCTCTCTCTCTCTCTCTCTCTCTCACTCTCTCTCTCTCTCTATCTCACACACACACACACACACACGGACACGGACACGGACACGGACACACACACATAATGGATAAACAGATAGACAGACAAACAGACAGATAAGTGATCAGTTTGGATTAGGGCTCACCCAACAGTCCGTGACTTCATTACCACTGCCCCAAAGGAGATCATGTCTAAGATTTGAAGGATTCATACTTCAACTTCAGCAAGGGAGCCATAATGTGAGGGGCAGCCTTTATTTTGAACTTGCAACATACCCTACCCAAAGCCCCCAGCAGGAGACTCTTCCATGTCCCCAATCATTTGTAGTAACTTGCACACTCTGAGGGCTGGCCTGTGCCAACTTAAGAGAGGAGGGTGGGGCTGAACTAACCAGTCGGTCAAATCCATTCTAACTCTTACCTGGCCACACAGTAGGCTGCAGTGGAGCAAGAGTGAGAAAGCCTCGCACTCTTAAGGTGGGTCTACATTTCAAGGCCTTGTAAGGGCAGCGTCACCACTTACTGAGACCAGACAATGAGAACTTCCTTAAATGTGGCACCCAGAAAACCTCACCTACCTGGCCTGGGTCACTTAGGCATGAATGGTCACAGAACCGGGGCCAGCTCAGTTCTTCCTAAGAACTTCATGGTCCCAGACTGGAACCTCAGTCAGGAGCAAGCGAAACCAAAGCCTGCAATGCAGAGCTGGAAGATGGGAAATGAAAACAGTCCTGCGATATAAGAAGTTGAGAAGCAAAATTGCTAATGTGGGAGGCCCCAGTACTGCGGGAATATTTTATTTCTTTCTAATTTGTTGTGAGCTATTCTCAGCCAAGAAAACATAAAGCTCTTTCTCTCCACATAGGCAGGCTCTGAGCTAAGCCCATCCCTGAAAAGACCCGAGGCGAAGGAGGAAACTACGCAGTGAACAAAAGTTACTTTCCATGTATAATTGGAGGAAATTGAATGTGTCTCGTTCTGCAAGGCCTTTATTAAAAAGTTTTCCCCGCAGAAACTTCTGGAAAACAAGTCTTGGAGAGGGCTGACTTCTGAGAGCCGAGATGCACGCGTCCCTGGAGGTCAGCTTAACTTGGCAAAGAAAAATGTTTGTAGACCTGTTATCCTCACCCCCACCTTGGCTTTGTCTGAGGCAGCGGCATTGATTTGAGTCAAGAACAATAAAGCTCCGTTTAGTTCCCAGAAACTCACCCTTTTAATCACTGGGGGGAGCGGGGGAGGGGACTAAGAAGGGAAAGCCCTGCATTGTCCTGGTGTGCGAGAACAATCGATAGAAGATTTGTGGGGTGGATGCCTTGTCCAGGGCCAGCCCTAACCGCAGCTTAACTGCATTGAAGGCTCTCAGACCCTTGCTGGCTGCCAGGAGGCTCGTGCAGAGCCACCTCCTTTGAGGTATAGGAGTCAGGGTGAGGAGTGGAAGCACACAGGCAGGCAGTAGCTGCCCCTTGATGCACCAGATGTGGGAGCTCCCACTGCCACTCTGTAAGATAGCCAAGGACGCAGGAAATCTCCCAGGAGTGTCCCAGAAAACTCAATGTAGCGAGGGATGCACCTGACAATCCTATATCCAGAAGGGGCCCTGCTGTAGGAGGGAAGCGGTGAGGTTCAGAGGACAGAGTGGCCCAGACACAGACACATTTTTGTCTTTACTCTCTCTCTCTCTCTCTCTCTCTCTCTCTCTCTCTCTCTCACACACACACACACACACACACACACACACTCTCTCTCTCTACTCTCTCTCTCTCTACACACACACACACACACACACACACACGCACACACACACATCCATCTCCTTCACATATTTGGAGAGTCAAACAGCCTCCGTGTCCAAACCTAAATGCTATTCCATCTTGAAATTTCTTCCACCATACCAATCAATCCACTGCTGTAGAATTTGGCCTCACCCAAGCTCTCAGGACACCAGCAGAGGGAAGTCAGGTTATTTGAAAGAATACAAACTCAAACGGCCTCTAGCCTAGCTTCTGATTCAGCCTTTGATCCTCTCTGAAACCTCATTATCCAAGCTTCTGCCTTCCACATTTCTCTCAGCGTTCTGGTCTCCCACACTCCCACTGAGATGGCCCGTCACACTCTGATTACAGACGTCTTGGGCCCTGCTAGACCACAGGTGCGAACCCACCCACAGTCCTCCGACAACACCAGTGAAGACTGTAAACCACGGAGAGGGCTATCACAGAAGGACCCACTCCTCATCCCAATTTCCTCTTTTAGTTACTTTCCACACTGCAGTTACAAAATCCCCGAGAAGAAGCAATTAGGGAAGAAGGGGTGTGTTCTGGCTCACAGTCTAAGGGCACAGTCCTTCGTCACACGGATGTCATGCTAACAGGAGCAAGAGGCAGCTGGGTCACAGTCAGGAAGCAGAGAGAGCTAGCGGCAGTGTTCAGTGCACTTCCCAGCCCACGGATGCTGCTGTTCACCGTCTTCCCTTCTCACGTAAACCATTCTAGAAATGCCCTCTGAGACACACCAAGAAGTGCGTCTCCTAGATGATTCCAAACCAAGTTCAGTGGGGAAGGAAAATCAACACTACTGTAATCCCACATATTTACCAAAACACTGTGTGCCAATAAAAGAGAATTAAGACAAGTATGATGCATAAGCCCTGCTGATGTGACCCGAGAGCGTGGCTAGGACAATACAGGCTCAGCACCTGTGGTAGATGGACAGATGGACGGCTCTGGGGAGGATGCGGACAGTGGCGAGGGCTGTGCCGTGTGTAGAAAGGGATTATGGGAATTCTTCCTTTTCTTGTGAACCTAAACTGCTATGAAAAAATAAAGCCTGTTCTCTCAATTTTTTTTAAAAAAAAAAAACGTTGTTAAAGGATTTACTACACATCTTTCCAAAGAAATTGAGAGGTTCCGACACTTGTGACAAGATGTTCAGTGTCACAGGTCATTAGGAAAATGCTAACTAAAATGAAGATGGCAGCTCAGACCCTCACGGGAACCTCGGAAATGTGTCTGGGCCCAGAGCATCAATCTCTAAATTCTAGTTAGCCAGCTGGCATTCCTGGTGGGGGTGGTGGTGTTGTGTTATGGTATGTGTGCATGTGTGCGTGTGTGTGCGTGCGTGAGTGTGTGCATGTGTGTATGAGTGTGTGTACATGTGTGCATGAGTGTGTGTGTCTGTGTGCGTGAGAGTGTGTGTGCGTGTGAGTGTGAGTGTGTGTGTGTGTGTGTGTGTGTGTGTCTTCCTCTGTCTCTGAGAATGGCAGCTCGCTTTGCAGAATGCAAAGCCTAAGGCAGTGGACAAAGCTCCATCAGGTCCGAGAGCCAGATCTAGTCAGTCTTTGGCAGTTTGTGACCTCAGCCAGGGCTGCTATCCCTAGGCCCTGCAGATTATCACTGGCCGAGGTGACCCAGGCTTCCCTCCCAGCTCTCACTTCCCTCTCGCTTCTGGTGACTCAAGACATCATTTGCAGCTCGCGAAGTGGCAGTTGCAGCATCCCTGACAGCAAAGCACAGCTAATTAAAGGCTGGCAGTGTCAAGGCATTTTGCAAGTCGGAGCCACGCATGCACGGGTTATTTTTGAGAGATTCCATCTCCCATGACAAATGAAGGCTCAGTGCTGGGATACTGGGCAGGCAGCACCACCGTGTGCCTTGGAAGCCTTAGAGCCACAACAGCCTTCCTGCTAGGCTCACAATGGCCTCCCTCCCTCTCGATGGCTCTGGAACCAGCAAGGTGCAAACCCAGACAGTGTCAGTCCCTCAATCCGGACCTGGGAGACAAGCCATCATCTGACATTTTCCACAGGAGACCCATCAGCACATCTATTACCCTACAACCAAGGACCTTCCCACCAAAGATATGTCTATTGATTTACTGCCTCTTAGAGTGTTTGTGAGCTAGGAGGGCTGCAGAGAGGGCAGGGAGACTGAGGCAGGGCGTGCCTGACCTCAGAGTCCAGAGGGATGCTCCCCCTCCAGGGCTTTGATCATTGCGTGGGAGACCCCCACAGCCACTTTCACACCACCCGGCACCCAGAAAAGGGACCTGTCACTGGCCACATCTGCCTATTTGGGCTAATTTGTATTCCGCAGGTGTCACCGGCGGGAAAATTATGCCACTCGGGACAGCTAGATTCTGAGGGGCTCAGAATTGATCTCACATTCAGTTTGTCAGCAAGATACATTCTCCAGCGGGGGCTGCAATGTGTTCTCAGTGACACCTCTTATCGATCCGGTTGCCTCTGCACCACCTCCGGCTTCAGTTCCTCCTGTTCCTGATCAGGGACTTGTGAAGGCTTCAGGCTCCCCCGAGAGGTGAGACACAGGAGCAGAAGGAGTGGAGAATGGGTATCTGGTAGCGTCAGGGATTCCTGAGGCCTAGGTCGGTGACAGGAAAGGACCATCACTCTCTGTAGACTGACTGCCCTCCTCCCGGTCAAAGCATTGCTGCACACAGCGTGTCCTGGCCTTCCTCACTCAGCTCTGAGTAGAGCCCAACTTGGCAGCGAGTGTCTATGTGTTAATGACCAAAGGAAGGAAGAGATGGATCCGGAAGAGAGTGCCTGCCTCATCACGCCCAAGGTCTGAGGACCACAGCCAGGCAGCTAGGGTGAGCACCAGACACTAGTCTTCCCCCAAGGCAAGGGGTGCTTCCCTGTACCAGCTGAAGGAGGACAAAACACTCATGTAATGCTTGCTGAAATCCCAAGTGCCCTTAGGAGACAGAATCTCCTGCAGTCCAAGCTGACCTCCCACTGACTAAGTAGTTAAAGGTGACCTTGAACTTCTGACCCTCCTGCCCCTGTCTCTCAGATGCTGGTATCACAGCATTAAACACCATGCTTGGTTTTTGTGTACGTTGCCGGAATCCAACGCAGGACTTCTTGCATGCTGTGCAGGCAAGCCACCGACTGAGCCACAGCCCCATCCAATCAGGCTTTTAAGTGCCTGCTTTAATGAGCCTCTGGTGCACTACAGCCTAGATGAAGGGGCGCAGAAAGATCAGATAATTTCCTCAGCTCACACAGCTGGCAAGTCTGCCTGAGATGGGGGGCCAGGCTATTTTAACCTTCATCTTGGCCGGCGCTTCCGGTAGCAATGCCCACACTGAGCACTCCCCAGCTCTAGGTTGGATACTACTGTTGCTGTGTGATGGGTTTGACAGGGTGAGAGGGTCAGCAGAGGATGGGGGGCTCCTTTACCCCTCAGCTCCCTTGGCTCTAGTCCCCAGTGACTGGGTGACCCCTTGTCCAGCACTGCCCTGTGATTGTAGAACGCACTCCGCTCAGTACCTCTTGGCCCGTCGTCAGTTAACCTAAGAGTGAGCGTTCTTGGTTGCAATCTGCCTGTGCCTGTCCCATGATCCTTTGTGGCAGGTATAAACTGAGTGATAGTGGAGAACAGAGGTGGCAGAGAAACTGGACAATCAGTTCAGCTCTAGTAATCCGGGTTCCCAGCACTGAGAGACCCCTGCTTCAGGGTTTCCAGGCAACCTCTAAAAGCCTTGTGGAAAGGGAGAGCTGGGGACCTCGAGGGTATGGGTGGGTGGGCATTGGTCCCTGCTGGGACTGCAATGGAGTTCTGTGAAGGAGACACCTGTCAAGTGAGCCTGGAGTGAGAGGGGAGGTTCTCTGATAGTGAAGACAGCGCTGAGACACAGGGGTCACCAGGAGCCTGTGGGCCTGCACCTGGAGAGAACCTTCAGCCCCCCATGGGGCGCAGAGACAGGGTTACCCTCTTTGGGTGTGGGATAGAATGAAGAAGAGATGATGTTCTGAGAGCAGCGATATTTCCAGCAAACACCGCAAAATGTTTCAGTGACCCAGCCCAGGGGCTATAGGGTCTGCTATGGAGAAAGTCTCTCTGATATATCCTCGGGGTGATTCTGAGCCTGCAAGCCTGCTCCTGGGGTCTGCACCAATACTGTGAGTCATGTAACACGGGTAACTCACATAGTTTCCCCAGGGTCCTAGTCACCCAGCACAGCCATTGTCCTCTAATTCTCAGAGGCTGGAACCATCTACGGGAGACCTGTACAAAATTGGGCCATAAATTTTCCATCATGGAGGAAGGCAGGGCAATGAGGCCCAGACACTCACTGCAAATACAGATACATAACAGTTGCTGGGAGGCAGCATTTCCTTCCGGGGTTCAGCCGCTCACTCATTGGCTGCTCATGCACCTGTCGGGGACCCCTCACTCAGACTCATGTAAATAATTAAACCCACTGGATCGCCAAGATAGACTGGAGTGAAATCCTGAATATGCATTTGTCCAGCTTCCTAGGACAAGTTCACACCATGTTCAGGAGCAACCTCCCACCATGCAGGAAGACTTTGGAAGGAGGAAGAACTCAGGGTCGTCTCCCAGCCTCTGCTATGGTTGCTTGGAAGCATACAGAAAATGAAGAAAGTTGAGAAAAAGGAAAAGGGATCAAGGTGGGGCGATTGAAGATCAAGGAAACACATGCTGGGACCTCCTCCAAGTCTGTAACCCCCAGGACTCCTGACCCCCAGTCCAAGTGGCTGCCAGGCACTTCCATAGATGTTTGGGACCGAAAGACTCAGTTCATCTCACCGGCACCCCTGCCCCACATCATACCCCAGAGTCATGCACTGGGTCTCTCCCAGGTGCTGCCTCTGTGACCCCTCCCCACTGCAGCTCCCCTTGTCAAATGACTGAAAATTGGGCCGAATTATCATGGATAGGATGTGCCTGGAGAAAACGAATTAAGTGTAACATTTGTGTGCTGACAAGTTGACCTTTTCGTGATTAAAATGAACGGCTGTGAAATGAGCAGATGAGAAGCGTGAGACCTTAATGGCAGAACCGGGGAAGCCTGCCAGCCGTGGGGAGACACCGTTCATCCTGAGAGGAACCAAAGAGGGGTCCCCAGACCTTCTCTACCCACTGGAGAGATGAAGAGGAGCTGCAAACCAAGGAAAGGGACCAGGGATATGGAGACTGTGCCAAACACATCACAAGCTGCGCTCAGCCTCCCTCCACTCACACTGATGGTGGGGCCACAGGACCACTTCCTCACTCCCAGGCTCAGCATCCCTCTGTTCACACTGATGGTGGGGCCACAGGACCACTTCCTCACTCCCAGGCTCAGCATCCCTCTGTTCACACTGATGGTGGGGCCACAGGACCACTTCCTCACTCCCAGGCTCAGCATCCCTCTGTTCACACTGATGGTGAGGCCACAGGACCACTCCCTCACTCCCCAAGGTGTTAGCCTAGGCCTGTTTGTCCTTGAAGTCACCTATCTGTGCAGCTACTCTATAGCAATGGCCCAACAGTGATGCAGACTCAGAAAGGCTGGACCTGCCAGCTCCTCCACGAGAGCTACCAGAACTGCTCTCTGCCTCTCTCATTTGCAGACTGGAGCATCCCTCAGAGGCACCGAGAAACACAAGTTTATTATCAGTTGAACTGTAACTCTCTAAAAATCATGTTACAGCCCCTCCCCCTGTAGCTGCTCATGTGACCTTATGGAGCTGGGTCCTAGCAGGTGAAGCCTCATTGACGATGGGTTCCCTGCAACTCTCCATACACTAAGATGGATCTACATTAGGGGAGGAGGCAGAAACATCTGGGAAGGAAGCTGAGGATATAATGAGGATTGGATTGATATGGCCACAAACCAAGGGAACCTGGAGCTACAAGACTTTGAGAGGGGCAGAGTGAGACTCCCCTGAGAACTCTGAAGGGCACATACATGGCTCTCTGCCCTACAGGGATGTCCAACTCTGGCCTCTAGAGTTTGGAAAGAACAAATTCTTGTCATAAAGCTATTTGTTCTATTTCTTACGACAGCCTCCCAACACTAACTGAGTTCAAATAAGTTCAGAGGGCATAGGAGCTGTCCCCAGTAGCAGAAGAGAAAACACAAGGGTGGGATTCGAAGGGCCATGTCACAGGGAGAACCAAGGTCTGCCTGAAGTCACAAGCTCTGCGTTCTGTACCAAGTCAAAGCCATTCTACTGTGGGCTTATTCATTCCCTTACATCCCAGTCTGAGGAAGTTCTGAGTCTGAGAGTCCAGTGTGAAGCTGGAAAGAAGGCTCAGCAGCTAAGAGCACCAACTCTCTTCCACCAGACCATGATATGATTCCCAGCACCCATGCAGTGGCTCATGATCCTCTGTTACTCGGGTTCAGAGGCTCTGATGCTCTCTTCTGACTTCTGCACACACAGTGGACAGACACGAATGCAGGCCAAATGCTCATGAACATGAAATTAAAATAAAGAAATCTTTAAATAAACAGAACGGTCTGGTGTGATTCTGTCCATATGTGCCTGCTGTGGCCACCCAGCGTCTCATAGGTATGCTAGACACTGTGGAGCCGGGATGTCTGTCACCCTGGCTCTGGTGACTCACCTCAGATCTCAGCTTTTAGAAATTGTGAAAGAAAACTCGTGACAACGACAGGAGCGCTTGCTGCCTCAGCACCTCCTGCAAAGCCTGAGCAAGCAGAACTCAACGTCCATCCTTTGAGGTCGAGGAGACCAAAGGGTTCTAGAAAGTGCATCTGTCCACACTCACAGCCAGTAAGCTGCAAGGCTAGAACCCAAGACTATGGCCTTCAGCTTTCTTAAGCAACAGGGAAAAACAGGTGGTCAACACCCCACAATCCCAGGAGATCTCTGAGGACAGGCAAATGATGGCATAGTGAGACAAGGGGGTGGGGTGTCCAAAGAGAGGGCGGAGGTGTCGGTGTGCTGGGGAGAACATGGGTGAACTTGCTAGACAGGACAAGAAAGCAGTGACTCCTAGTGCCCACCACAGCTGCCAGCCCTCCTGGTGCTGGCTTCTTTGGCTTCAGGCTCTTCTTTCTAGTCCCACATCCTGTCCCTTGCCCCTCCTCACCGAATCACGCCTGCAGAGCCTGCAGGGTGTGCCCTTGACACCAGCGCTCCTTGAATCACACCAAGTTTAACACTCAGGCTGTGGTGTTATTATTCTCAGGCTCGCTGATTGAAGGCAGTAGATTGAAGGCAAGGATTTGCATGTAGGAAGCAGTGAGTTGTGCAGGAGAACAAGGGGATGGGAGAGAAGTGTGGTCTCCCACCGGGAGCCAAAGGAAGAGGCTGGGGAAGTTGAGGCCCCAGAGGGGACCCACCTGGCTGGGACGGAGAAGAAAAAGGCCTGGAGAGAAAGGGAGATCCCATGAGAGGTGGGAATTTTAGTCAGGAGCAGACAGAGGGACCAGAAAGCAACAAAGACAGGCAGAAAAGGGACAGCGCTTGCCTGGGATCATGATGGTGTTCATCATCCACTAGGCACACCTTGGGAGTGTGAGTGGACAATATGCATTATGCTCCTTAAGAATAAGTGTCCCTATCCCGGGGACAAACAACCCCTGGCAGAGCTCAGAGACAAGTGAGGGTAGTAAGGGCTAGAAGCGTCCCCGGGACTAGGGTCTCTCACCAGACACAGGAGATTTTTAACAGGCTAGACTGAGAGAGGATGCCTGCTCTGGCCCTGAGGGATACAGAGGGGATACAGAGCCTGACAGACACCACAGTGCAGAGAGGCAGCTATGACACCTTCCCATGCCACCACTGTGTGAACACGGGCTGTGTGCTCTCAGGAGGCACTGATGGCTGGATAATCCAATGGAGAACTCCAGGGTCAGACAGATGACCTCTAGGGGCCTCTTCCCCTAGCCTGGTGCTAAACTTCCTGAAATGTGCTAAAGATAACAGGTTGGCCCCTGTGGGTACGTGGCAGGGCAGATCTGTGAAGCTCTGGCAGAAGAGGCCACTCCGGAGTCCCTGAATGTGATGGGAAATGCCAGGCCTCTCTGAACAATCTTCTCAGCCATGGGGTTCACCTCAGACACCTCTCCAGGGAACCTCACCACCGGATGAGCAACAAGGAGGGTCCGGGAGTTTCAGGGTTTCCTTGTTGATGAGAAAATATGACGACAGGCTAGAACTGGACTTCTCCTATCTTCAAAGAGAAGCTTCTAGATTCAAGGGAGGTCTGCAAACCCAGTAGATACTTAAGAGTGCTGTGACCCCAGAGTGGAGGCCTAGCCTTGCCGTCTAAGGGTGTGAATTGTCTCAAGGTAGCATCAGGGAAGGGTCTCAATGTGTACGCACATAGTTGGGTGGAGAGGAGAAAAGGGGTGCAAAGGACAACATGGGAGAAATCCTGGAAGAACAGGGCTCTAGGGGATGGAAGCACAGAGGCCGTGGCTCAGAGCTGGGGCCAGGCCTGGGGCCATCAGAGGGCAGAACCTTTGGAGGCAGAACTTGGAGGTATGCCTTGTGGATAGATCCCAATGGGCCTGTGGTCCATATGGGGGCTTGGGGTAAGCCCATGGGTAGGTTCTGGGTAAGGCCAAACCAAGCGGAGGAGGGCCTGCCTGTGCTCAGGGCCAGTGAGAGGACTTGGAGGGTCGCACCTATGTCTGCGTTCAGCGTGAGACACTGGAAGGGTGCTTGGCTGGGTGTGACATGGTGAAATGGGCAGTCTTGAGAGACCACCGTGACCTCGGTGCAGAGTGGCTCAGAGAGGCCATTAGAACTGGGAGATTTAACCACGGTGAGGAGGCACGAGGGGGTCAAGGTGGTGAGGGCATGCTCGTGCTTGGAGTGTGTATTGGTGCAGAATCTTCAGTACCAGGCATTAATCAGGGCACCCCCCATACAAGCCTGAGCCCCTAGGAGCCTGTCCCTGAGTGGGGAACCCCAATAAGACACCGACACGGGTTAGGCTGAGGTGGTTGAAGCTCCAGGAAGTTGGGGTAGAAATATGGCTTCCAAACAGTCAAAGGTGAGAAAGAAGACATCAGACATGGGCAGCTTTGGCTGAACTTCCGCAGCTGGGGGCTTCTCTTCCTGGAAGCTGCCTAAAAGGAAAGAGCAACAGATGGGCAGGGCTCAAACCCTTCATGCTGGCTTGAGCCTCAGAAGTCAGGGGTGGAAGGTGTGAAGAAGCCCTCCACAGAGGGCCAGAAACTCCAGACAGGGAGGTGGAGAGCCAGAGACCACCAGGACACTGGGATCCACACTTCCCCACAGGCCCGGAGCAGCTGGTCCTGGCTTTGCCTTCCCTTTGCCACACACCTACACACCCACTCTCTGACTGCACACACCTACACATCCACTCTCTGACTGCACACACCTATATACCCACTCCAGACTGCACACAACTACACACCCACTCCAGACTGCACACACCTACACACCCACTCTCTGACTACCCACACCTATACCTACACACCCACTCCAGACTGCACACACCTACACACCCACTCCAGATGGCACACACCTACACACCCACTCCAGACTGCACACACCTACACACCCAGCCCAGACTGCACACAACTACACACCCACTCCAGACTGCACACAACTACACACCCACTCCAGACTGCACACACCTACATACCCACTCCAGACTGCACACCAC
>JAQHUG010000212.1:1803846-1825983 GCA_028555095.1 Dicrostonyx torquatus | reverse complement strand
GACGAGGCTGCAGAAGGATGGTTTAGTCAGCCTAGGGGTGGATTTCAAAGTTCCACGGGACAGTTACAGGGTCCAGGGCATCTAGCAGCTAGCCCCTCAACACACACGCACACACACACACACACATCTGAGCCTTGGGTCTCCAAAAGCTTGACTCCACACCAGCCTCAAACCAGTTCTAACACAACACTGGGGAGATGGAGGGGGACAGGGAGGGAAGGAAGCCAAGAAAACCATAGAACAGAGATGCAGGGAGAGGGAAAGGAGAAGAGAATGACATCTGTCCCCATGCACACAGATTCAGTGTCAGGGTGGCATCTCCCTGTGACATTGCCAGTGACAATGTATTTGCTTTGCTTACATTTTATCCCAAACATATCCACCAGGGTCTATCAACACTAAAACCTTACTCTACATGTGGGATCCTGGTCCACACAGCTCCTGGAAATAGCCTCCAGCTTCCCAGGGTCTGCACCTCATCTGGTTCTGAGGCTGGGGTGTTGATAAAAGGGCACACCTCCCATTCTTACAGCATCTCAACATGAATCTGTGAACTCATGTGTGCAGGACAGAGAGCTGTGCAGTACACATGTGAGCAACTCTATCTGAACTGTTAAGCTGAGCCCCAGCTCTCAGCTATGAACTCAGGAGCACAGGGGGAAGAGATGAGACCGCACTGAAGCAGGTCCCTCTGCCCTTTCACTATTAATGGGTAAGCAGGAAATATGAGACTAGAGGACCAGACGTGCTGGTTACACAGACAATGGACAAAGTGGAACTTAACTCATCACCCATAACAAGTAGAAGGTCATACCGCATCCACGGTCATCAGCCCAGAGGACATGCTATCCACTGTCACCAACCAGAGGACACACTATGCACTGTCACCAGGCTGGGAGGCAGCCTGCTTGCCAGTCAGACTCCTAGAAAGCCAGACTGTTATCGCCAGTAATAATCCCGGAAATCAGACAAGACATTCTGTAACAGCAGCCTACAGACATCTTGGCCTTGATTCATCGCTGGTGGTTCCCTTTCTGTCAAGACCATCCTGGAAGCTAAATACACACCTCAACCGATAGCAGAGGGTACCCTGCTTCCACTGAGCCACCATCCGCAGCCCCATCTGACAGCCTCCCCATCCCTCTGCCAATCCAGAGACAGTGCAATGCCTGCAGCAGCCAACTTTAAACATAGGGTCTCTGTGATCCTCCAGAGGGACCTCTTCTTTATCCACACAATAAACAATGTTACCGATTGGTACCACTTTAAGAGGAACTGTCTGGCCTTTGAGAAAGTACAGAGGGAAGGCCCTGAGTGGGTTCCTCTGGAGCAGTGGGAAGCCCCAGCCTGCTGTCCAGTTTCCCCTGCAAGTCCCTGTGCCTCAGGCTCCTGGGAGCCATGTGAGCAGGTGATAGGGTAGCAAGTCAGAGAAAAGTGTCATCCTTTCCTAGGTCTCACCTAAGGTGAGAAGGGATGATGTGTCTCCCTGTAATGGTTAAGGGCTTTTGTTCTTTTGTTTTGTTTTGTTTTGTCAACTTGTTACCAGCCAAGGTCATCATGGCAGAAGGATCCTTAACTGAGAAAATTCCCCGTCAGGCTGGCAGAGACTGAGACATTCTCTTGACTAGTGATTGATGAGTGAGGGTCCAGACCATCATGGGCAACGCCACCGTAGGCAGGTGGTCCTGGGTTGTATAAAAACATAAGCTGAGCGAGGTGGAGCAACCCAGAAAGCACATTTTTTTTTATGACTTCTGCTTCAGTTCCTGCCTCCAGGCTCCTGTTGTAAATTCCTGCCCCAACTTCCCTCAATGACTGACTGTGACCTAAAAGTGTAAGCGAGATAAACCCTACCCCTCAAAATTGTTTTTGATCATGGCATTCATCCCATCCATAGAAACCCTGACTAAGACAGTCCTTCGGGGCCCACGGTGTCTCCAGCAGAAGGAAGAGGGCAGTTTGTTTATCCTGAAGCCTGGAGCATGCAGTGTGATTGGCAGCTCTCACACCCAGCCACAGCACCCACCTCCAATGCCTTGTCACCAAGACCACAGTTTGGTTCATTTCTCTGCCGCATCCTTCCTCTCCAGAGCGCCTGCCTCCACTCTCATCCCTCACCATGCCTCCAACCAACCCCACAGCCATTTCTGAGACCAGAAACTTCTGCGAACTCCATGCTCGGAGGGAAGGCTCAGAACAAACAGTTCCTAACGACGCTGCCTCTCGGCTCTCAAGAGGAAAGGAGGGTTGATGAGCAGCGGGGCTGTCGCAGAACCCCAGGCATGCCAACTCTGTGACCAACTCCCAGTACAAACGTGCCCCACGGTAGAGAAACAGAACACAGCCCCAGGACCCTCGTCACCCCTAATGTGGCTGGTTCAGAGGACAGTGGAGCTGGGGATCAGGCTCTAAGAAGTGTGACTGGGAGGGGCAGCCATGACAGACTAAAGACTGTGAAAGGGGCCATAGGCCTGGTGGGTGGTATGGGATGCTGAGGGTAGCTTAAGGGTAGCTTGATTTGTCAGAGATGAGACTTGGCAAAGAAAAAAAATGGTCTCTAGAGAAATCAAAGAGAGATGGGGAGTGAGAGAGACAGGAGGAAGGGACGGGGAGGGGGAGAGAGAGAGAGAACAAAACAGCAGAACAGCAGCCAGCTAAGATCTCACTGAGAAAAGGGAGGATAGTTTCAGAGCTGGGGAGCACTGTGTCCTTCAGACTCTGCCCTTAACCCTCCAGGATCTCCACACCACCCTCAGGGACCCCCATTTGTGTCAGGCTCCCTCTGACTCAAGGTCACTGCTCGCTCTGTAGACTGCTTCTGGGAACAACAGAAGAAGCAGAAACACCACCAGTCCCAGTGTTTGCTCCCAGAAACCCTGTTATAGTTCAGATACGACACATCCCCTCCCCACGAAACGCCTGAGTTGAAGGTTTGGATGCCCAGTGTGCAGTGGTGTACAGACCTGGGGCTTTGGGGAGGAGTTTGGTTTAATCTCCACCTCACCCTCGGGGGGTGACTTAATCTCCAGGTGGAGTCAGAGTTTGGTGATGCCACAGTGAGGCTCTGATAAGACCTTGTCGGAAGACATAAGTCACAGTGGACATGCCCTAGAAAGATGACCCTTGTCCCCAGCCTCTTTCTATGCTGTCTCTGCTACTGGCCACCCCGAGGTGAGCACCTCTGCCCCATTGTGTATCCCCACCATGACACTCTGACTCCCCACAGCCTAGAGGTGTCAGAGCAGTGAGCACATGGTTGCCAAAGGCCAATAACAATTCCTTAAATTGGAAGTCACGATCTCCACCCATGGTGGTGTTTGTGAAACCCCAGGAGGTGGAGCCTATGACATCTTTGTTTCTAGGAAGGAGGAGGAGGAGTCTGGACACTCTTCACACCAGCTTGCCCTTTCTGGGATGCATGGCCAAGGCTAAGCAAGCTTCTGCCAAGGCCCAGGTTGCCTTGCAAGCTTCCAGCAACACTTCCCTGACCAGAGCTTGTGACCTCTTCTGTGTCCTCATACCATTTCTGAATTCTGAAATGGAAGTCAGGGAGGAACTGCCTATCTGGTCAAACACATGCCGTCCACCTTGGCTGCTGGGTCAGGATCCATTCTTAGGAACAGCTCACAACCAAGATGCAAGGATGACCCCTGCTTCACAATGCCCCACAAATGAGAGCCAAAGCTGCCGTTCTCTGTAGCTGATCAGGTCCCACGATGAGTGCAGCCACAGTGCTCGGATCTTCAACATCAGGTCCCAATCACCCATTATTTATTCACTTTTAAACATTTATTAGCATAAATTAGTCATACATAATGATACCCCAACTACAACACATCCATGCACATGCATATACTATATCTGTCACCCCCTACCCCCTTTATCCTCCTCCCACTCTCTCTGCTCCTCCTCTTCCTCTTCCTTCAAGTCGCCTTTCCACTTTCAAGACTTTGTCTTTTTCCTTTTTTTCTGTGGCCCAGAGAGCTCACCAGAGTTACACACATGCATATACTATATCTGTCACCCCCTACCCCTTTTATCCTCCTCCCACTCTCTCCGCTCCTCCTCTTCCTTCAAATCACCTTTCCACTTTCAAGACTTTGTCTTTTTCCTTTTTTTTTTCTGTGGTCCAGAGAGCTCACCAGAGTTGCAGGAGCATGGGTGAGGGCTTATGTGTGGGATTATGAGTAATTTACCAGTGGCTACACCATTGATGAAAATGTCTACCTATCTACCCACAGCAGCCTTTAATTGTCTGTAGATCCTCAGTGATAGGAGCAGGCTCGTGGGCCCCTCCCCATCCCATGAGGGAATGCCAGTGGGGCCCTACCCTGTGTGGAAATAAGTCGCTGATTCTGAAATTTTTGAGTTAAATTCACGTGTATGAATAAATGCCATCTCAGAGAGTGCCACCTCAACATCTGGGTTCCAAAGGGTGCTCTTGCATCCCTTTCTCAAGGAGGACACTGGTAACACTAATGGACAGGCCAGTGTGCTACCGCCAGACCCGTGCTCAGGGACCAGCCAGCCAGGAGCCAACTTCTGGGTGACTGTGAGCGGGTCCTTGGCAGGAGTGTGTGAGCGTCTGATGGGAGTGCTCCATCTTCAGGGCAGCAAATGAAGAGTAAATGTTCCGAAAAGAGGAATGAAATGGGCTCCTCCATCGTGCTCCCGGCGAAGGCTGATGGATACCGCCCTTCAGAATCAACAGAGAGTTTATTTAGAGACTTGCGGGAGGGGAGCGGCCGGGGGAGCAGGGCGAACAAATATTCCCCCAGCTGGTTTCCCTTACACTGAGATCTGTAAATAATATTCTGCAATAATGAAAGTTATGAACCTACAGTTCTTATGGAGAGGAGGAAATATTGGCAAATAAAACCGCTTGGTGCCCTGACTATAAACTACCATCTCCTCCTGAGACTGAGGAATGGAAATACTCACCTCATCCGCCAAGGGGAGCGGGGGCAGAGGCCACACTGGATGGGAGCAGGGAGGAGGCAGGGAGCCCACTCAGTAGGCCCCCAACCTCAGCGCACATCTTCTTGTCAGCTGAGCCCTGCCATGAGCCCCCCCACATGCACACTGGTGCTTAATTGCTCATAAAAGTGATTTGCTGAGCATTTAGTGTTTTTAATAAACCGGGGGTGGGGGTGCAGAGAAAGACGACATCTGGGAGAAGGTTGGCTTTTACCTTTTGAGTTATTAAAAAAGAAACCACGGAAAATAATAAGGAAAAGTCAGACGTGGAGCAGGGAGAGAGGTGGCTTGGAGAAAGGGGACATAATGCACACGCATGTGTCCCGAAGACAGTCCTGCCACTGGGTGAATGAGCTCCTTTTCTTTGTGTCCGAACCACACACACTTCCATATGGATTCTTCAGAGCCTCTGTCAGTGAATGAGTGGCTGTGGGCGGGGGTGGGGGGTTCTGAATTCTGTCCTCCCCATCTAGAGACAAAGAGGCTGATCCACCTAGAGCGCTGCCTCTCAGTCGGCCTTTGAAACACAGGAAAAAGGGACTAAGCCAGAGGTGGGGAGGTCCCGCGGGCAAGAAGCCCCCACCTTTCTTGCATACGATTCTCTCGCTGTATTGAACAGCCCTGGCCTATAGGAGATACCGCATAAGCTCAGTGCACAGACCCTCATCAGGCAGTCGGTGCCCTCTGAGGGAGTCCTGTGTGTAATTTCTACTATGCAACAACAATTAAACAAACGGCCATGGAATTGAGAGAGAGTGGGTAGGGATACATGGAAAGTGTTGGGAGAAAAAAAAATGAAAGGAGAAAATTACTATATTTTAATTTTTAAAAGTAAAAATGTATTTTTAGATTTCCCAGTGTGCTGTGGCTTAGAAGTAGAATGCTATCATGTACCGGGCCCTGGCTTCTATCTCCCAATATTTCCCAGAAGAATTCCGATGAATTGCAGAATTCCGGATCTGGAATGTACAGTCAGCCAGCATTCTGCCTAATCCTCAGCCTTGGAATTAAAGTTGTACCTAATCTGCTCCACTACTGTGTATCAAATGCCCCAGACCTCCTGTGCCTCCACCTGAGAACAGGTTCCCCAGAGTGTGGGCAAAGACAGCCCAAACATGTCACTGAAAACAAGCCCACCGCACAGCCCCTGAGCGTGATTGCTTCTCCATCCTCACAGAGGGCTGTGGAGCCCATGCTGAGCAGCCACTGGGCACAAGTGTCAGCTCCTAAATCAAAGACATACATCACCAGCCGCCAAATTAACACATTTTATGGAGCTGTAAATGATTTTATGATAAATAGGAACTCGGGGTTATGAATCAGGTTATGCAATCGCTTTCGTCCCCCTCTGCCCCGATCCCCGTTGCTTTCAATTGAGCAGCAATACAGGGGGCGTGGAGTGACATTTAGTTACATTAAATTGCAAGCAGGCCTTTCCTCCTCTCTGTCTGCCCCACATAAAATGAGGATTAATGCCCCTTCAGCAGCTCCAAGGCCTTGCTCAGCCATGGTAAAGGACTTGGTGCCCTGGGTCTCTATTGGTTAATTCAGGAGGTTCTGGTCCATCTTGGAGAGCCCTGAAGGCCATGACTGGGCAGCAGTGTGTTCCACGGGAGGCTCATTAGCAGATCTGCAGACAAAGGGGAGGAAAGCAAGGCCCCGAAAGTGCAGAACCCATCCAGAGTGACTGCCCCTCATGGTTTATGGCAGAGCATCCTCAGACGACCTCAGTGATGGACTTCACCTCCTCAGATCCCCTTGTGCTGACTCTTTGGGGATGGCTCAGGGCCAGGTGGGGCTGGTAACTTCTGGGACCATGTTTTACCATGGAGAGCTAAGTTGCCAGGAGATGGATAGGGAGACAATGGAGGTGGAGGAGACATGTGGTCCTGTGCATTCACAGGAAGACTCCTGGTCACTGTGCTTTCCCGAGACCTGGGCATCATCTCGTTCATCCCAGAGAAACTATAGGAAAACCCCAGCTCCCTGGTGACAGCATCAACGTTTAGCTCCTGGAGTGAGGAAGAGGAATGCCTTTCAAGGAGTTGTCAGAATTAAGAACACACCCCTGAAGAAACAAGGGGGTGTTGAGAGTGGAGAGAATGAGGAAGAGGCACGCCATGACAGGAAAGGAGAAAGGGTAGAGATGCCCGTGGGCCCTGGGACTGGTGTGAGGACCCATCTCTTTTGCAGGTAGACTCTGGAACCTGCTGTATCTTTTCTTCATCTGTCACCTTCTCAGCTGCTTTTCAGGCTGAGCCATCCTAAAGAACAATCAGTTCGCTCCTCAGGTGAAGCTCTTGTCTTTGTTGAAAGCAGATTCGCATCTTGAATGTACGCCTGACAAGGGCATGCAGGGAGAGAGCTCTCATCCAGGGGCCAAGTTGGTGGGAAGGGGAGGTAGACCATATGTGTTTGTCTCCCAGGCTGGGTGAGCCACGTACTGCTACTTATAGGTTCCCCTGCATATGAGTTTCCAGGCACCTGGCCGAGTCTCTGGCGGTCCATGATGTATTTCACAGAGAGACACAATTCATGGAGATTCCAAAAGTCATAGGACATGGTCTGGGCTCAGAAACTGGAACAACTCACCTGCACTGGTTAACTTGTCCACACCACACAAGTTAGGGTCATCTGGGAAGAGGAAACCTCAACTGAGAAAATGCCTCCATCATAAGGACCCTTAGGCAAGTCTGTGGGGTATTTTCTTAAATAATAATTAATGTAGGAGGACACTGTGGACATTGCTACCCTGGGAAAGGTGGTGTTGGGTGATAAAAAAAAAATCAGGCTTAGCAGGGACAGCAAGCCAGTAAGCAGTGCACCTCCATGGCTTCTGCTTCAGCTCCTACCCCCAGATTCTCACCTTGAGCTTCTGCCCTGACTGTCTGTAAACTGTAGACTGAAATAAATCCTTCCCTCCCCAGGCTGGTGTCAGCCATGATGTTTAGTTCACCGGTGGAAAGCAGAGCTGCACCCAGCCTTCTATTTTACCTGCTCCCAGACAGAAAGAAAGCCATGTATGTAGTTGATTCTGCCCCAAAATAAACCATGCCAAGAATTAGACCGTGTAACACTAAGATTAATCAGAGTTAAGAACAAGGATGATCTGGCACACACTCCACTGCTGGTGGGAACTAAATCTCTGGTTCAGCTGTCAACACTGGACTTTTGCTAATTTCTGGCATTCAGGGTGCATGTGTGTGCACACACATATGTGCGTGCATGTTTGTGTGTGTGTGCATGCAAGCATGTGTGTGTTTGTATGTGTGTGTGTGTGTGTGTGTGTGCATGCATGAGTGTATGTAAGGTCCATGTCTTCCTCAATCACTCTCTTCATCAGTTTTGAGAGAGGGTCTCACATGGAACCTGGAGCTCACTAATTGGGTTCGACTTCCCAGCCAATAATCCCCAGACACCTTCCTGTCACTACCGGCTCTGTGTTGGCACCACAAATGTGTGTCACCACGTGTCTTCAGCGTTGGCACTAAAGATGTGTGTCACCATGTGTCTTTGTTACTTTTCTACCATGACCAATGCAACTTACAAAAGAGTTGGTTTGGGGCTTACGGTTGCAGAGGGTGAGTCCATGACCAACAAAGTGGGGAGCGCGGCAGCAGGCAGGCATGGTGTTGGAGCAGCAGCTGCTGGTATCTTAATCCTGTTCTATAAGAATGAAGCAGAGACATAGATGCTAGGGATGGCAGAGGCTTTTAAAACCTCAAATCCCACCCCAGTGACATACCTCCTCCCAAAAGGCCACACCTCCTAATGCTTCCCAAAGAGTTCCACCAATTGAGAGCAGTCACATATATAAGCCCATGTGGGCCGTTTTTGTTTCAACCATCACATCACACCTGACCATGATGACATTTTCATACATCTATCATTACACACTGATCTTATTCATCTCCTTCCACCCATCCCTCTCCTATCGCTTTTTCCTCCTCTTATTGCTCCTCTCATGTCTGCCATCAGTGTCCCTCCTACTTCTCTATCAGGCATCCCTTATGCTCTTGCATTCTGCCTCCCCTCCCCCATCCCAGCACTTATGTGTGATGACAGCATGCACCTCCTGATGCTGGGACAGGCTTCACAGAGAGTGAGATCCTTCAGTGATGAGCTCACCCCATGACAGCTCAGTGGGGACTCCAGGAGAATGTGGCAGAGAGCACACAGCTCCTAGGTGGCAAGATACAAAACCCCCATCATCTGAGTCCCCTGAGCTCACTCAAATGCTGTGACCCTGGCTGGGCTTGGGTGCCAAGATGCCTCTGTGCTGACCCTTCTGAGGCAGAGGATCCATTATGAGGTCTCATTTACCAAGGTCCTTCTGGATAGGGGATTCATTTCCTGGGAGACGCCTCCACAAGAGCCTACAGCACCCACCTCACCTCTTTTTTTTTTTTTTTTTTTTTTTTTGGTTTTTCAAGACAGGGTTTCTCTGTAGCTTTGGAGCCTGTCCTGGAGCTAGCTCTTATAGACCAGGCTGGTCTCGAACTCACAAAGATCCACCTGTCTCTGCCTCCCGAGTGCTGGGATTAAAGGCGTGCGCCACCACCACCCAGCCCACCTCACCTCTTAAAGCCATACTTCTTTGAGAAAAGGACCCTGGGAGATGAGGCTTCTAACAGACAAGCACAGCTGATGTTGCTGGCATATAGGCCAGAACAAGGCCATCCTCAGAACTCAGCATCTCATCTGGACCCTCCTGGGAGCAGCCACCAGAAAGCCCACAGAACCCCCCTCTCTCTCGGGTGCAAAGCTCATTCACTCGCTCTGATGCCATAGAGAACTCCTCTGTACTGTACCACAGGAAACACCCCTGTGCCCTCCAGACAGCAGGTAGGACAACAGGACAGTTTGTACCAGACCCCAGAGACATAGATGGCCAGACTCACTGGCCCGTCAGAGCCCAGGCTCAGCCCTTGCCAGTCTTCTGACATATGGAGTCTGGGGAAGAGCAGGAGAGGCCTCAGAAGGAGCTCAGAGCACATCCGGTCCTGGGGAGCTGGTTATGAGGTGGAGCTGTGATGGCTTCTGACCTTGGTGCTGACCTTGGTGTTATAGTCTGCCAGGGAAAACACTATGCTGAAGAAGCACCTGGGTCAGAGTGCAGGAAACAGGTATACCACAGCCCTGGGCATGAGGTGGAGCTGTGATGGCCTCTGACCTTGGTGCTGAACTGGCGGTTATGATCTGCCAGGGAAAACACTAGGCTGGAGAAACACCTGGGTCAGAGCGCAGGAAACAGAGGTATACCACAGCCCTGGGCACACTACAGAGGCTTCACCTGAGTCAGCATGGCAACCACAGAGACAACACATATCTCTGCCTCTCCCAGATACGTTTTCTCCAGAAGGGTTTTCACTTCAGCACTTCCTGGGCCTGCACTAATTATAGACCTGGCTACACAGGTGCCTGCACCTGGGCCCACCCTGGGAAGGAACCTTCGTCTAAGATAATTATAAATATGCATGTGTATGCAGATACTGGAGGGGTGAGATATAATATAGGAGAGAGAGAGAGAGAGAGAGAGAGAGAGAGAGAGAGAGAATGGGTACTCGGTTGGTTCATGTACACAGTGGCTCTCAGAGCTGTGTGGTCATGAGGGCACCTTGCAGAGGACCTGTAGCTATTTAGAAGGAAACTCTCAGGCCACTCTGGAAAACAAGGATCTCAGAAGATTGTGGAGATATGGAAGAGAGAGCCCAGCATGGGCAAGTGAGTGGCTGGTGTCGGCCAGGAGACTTACAGCCAACTCCACGCCCAGCCTGATCTCTCTGCTTCCCAGTCAGCTTCAGGAAAGAGCTCTGCAAACTCCCCACCCCACAGGCTGAGCTTCAAACAACCATGCCTTCCACTCCATGATGAGCTAAAACCCTTCTTCTCCTGAGCCACTTCTCTCACGTATTTTCATAGTGACCAGAAGTGTCATGAATATACCTGAAACCCACTTGAGGGACTTGGGAGACCATCCAGCTGATCCCTCCTTTACAAGGAAGGGTAAACCGATCCCTGTCTGAGTCTACATGTGTCACTTCCCACAGATCTGTCCTGTCCCTGCAATAAGCCCTCCAGCGCTCCACCCTGAGGAGAACCAGCCTCGGAGGTCGTTGATCCAGACACTGGTGCCACAGGCTGGCAGAGCTGACCCCAGCCAGATCCCTGTGTCTGGTGAGCAGAGTGTGCCAATCACTGACACACATTCTATAAGCGAGCAGTAAAGTCACGGAGCCTCGATGACGGAAGAGTTACGGGCACACATGGCCTAGGCTTGGCAGCCAGCAAAAGACATTCATTTCTAAAGCATCCGCCCTGGATTCGCATCATTCTAACACTCCACGAGACTAAACAGAAGCTATGCATAAAACACTCTGGGCTCCAGGCAGAGGAGAACATTTGTCTGGGGAAAGCCTGGAGCCACGAGCTCAGCAAGGTCTTTTTGGGGAGCTCCATTTTTAATTTATACTTGAAAGAACTGCCAGGAGCCATGCTGTGGTTACTCAGACCTGGGCCACACTTCCCTAAAGTATATGAAATGAGGTTGTTATTTGAATAATAGAGACCCACAGTGTTCCTTTCGGTCCTAGCGTTCCGTTTCCTAAGCAAAGCAAGGGTGCGGGAGGACCATGTCTACCCCTGAGCCCATTGGCTGCCCAGTACCCAAAGGGGTCCTGACATAGAAGGTGGTGATGCTAATGGGTGCGGTGGCCTGATATTTAGTTAGGAAACGGGCTGATGTTGGAAGAGGCTCCAAAGCACAGAGAAACGTTATCTCCAAATTGCCCAAGTACGTCCTTTAAAAATCACACACAGGTAAAAGAATAATCCATTCAAAGAATGACATTTTATGGGACAGAGGAGGAAAAATACTACCTATCCGGCTCCCATCCCACATTGCAACCAGTCTTGAGAATTCGCCACTTGCTGATGTTCATTTTAGCATCAGGGCAGAAGAAAATCTACAATCATCCAAAACAGCTTTCACAGCTCCCTGTTCGTCAGGTCTACGTGAAACCATATTGTCTTCATATATTTCAAACAAAACAACATTTGTGACAGATTGACTATCAAAGCTGTTCTGAAATCCAGCCATCCTCTCACAGGCGGAGCAGCAAAGGGGGCTGCTAGGAAGTAAGGCTGTACCAGGCTCTCGCTGTGCGGGGAGATGCGGAGAGTGACTCCCCACAATATGGTATCATTCCTCCCTTAATAGGAGGGTGGATAGGGGAGCACTGGGGGTTGGGGTTTGAGCAGAGGGAGGATAAAAGGATAAAGGAGGCAAGAGAGTGGGGGGAGTGAAACAAAGAGGGTACAGGAAAACTACATGGAGACATACTGCCTTATAACCAAACGTCTGGCGCTCGTTCTTGTCCTGCACTGAGCAGGGGACAATGCATCTGTATTGAGAATATGGACCTCTCCGTCCTTACTCCCTGAACTGCAGCTGGTCACACAGTCTGTGTGTGGTGTCAGGCATTGAGGTCATCAAGGAATGGTGGAACATGCTGCTAGGGATATGTGGGCTACAGAAACACAGTGCCATCACAAGGGAAGTGAACATCTTTAGACTCTGCCAGCCACACTGATCTAGAATAATCCCCTGATGACACCTGAGGACTGATTGTCAATCCCAAAGATATGGGGGAAAAGACCACCGCCCCAAATCAGCACGGCTGAGTTGATGAAAGCAAGCAACGAAGGAAACCAAGCTTTTTTAAAAATTTGTGTATACAGACTGCCTCTCCCTAACTCAAGGTTCAAAAGGTCAGCATTGGACATGGAGAAGGTAAGGCTTTCATAGCTCAAGGGTAGGGGGCTTCCAGGATGGGGGATTTGGCAGCCCACTGGGAGTGGTCAGTCCCTAGGCCTGAACTGTAGCGGGAACTAGCTCTGTGTAAGCCAACCTGTGAAACAGCAGGAAGCTGAGTCCTCTGTGGTCCCTGCTTCTTCAGGGTCAAGTGAGTTCCTTGGTCAGCAGTCAGTGAGCCCTCCTCAACTTCCCCTATGATCTGAAGCTGTAAACAGAAGTAAACCCTCCCTGCCCCGAAGCCGCTTTTAGCCAGTGTTTTAGTTGCAGCAACAGAGTTGAAACTGGAAAACATGGTTTCACTGTGTAGCCCAGGATAGCCTCGAATTTGCAACTGTGAAGCTGGGGCTAAAGGCAGGAGTCACGTGACCTGTTCCCAAAGGTATATTTAGAAATGTTTCCACAAACTTGGGCAGACTCTCTTAGGGCACCTCCCTCAGCCTGGGGCTGTCTGTTTGAAATAAATTATTGTTTGTTTGCTTATTTGTTTGTTTTTCATCCCAGCCACAGTTTCCCCTCTCTCCTCTCCTCCCAGTCTCTCCCTTCATCCTGCTTCCTCTTTCCAACGCTCCCCTCACCCCCGCATCCACTCTTCCATTTCTGCTTAGGAAAGGGCAGGTCTTCAGTGAGCATCAGCAGAACGTGGCAGATTCAAGCTGCAGAAAGACTAAGAACCTCCCCATGCATTAAGCCTGGGCAAGGCATCCCAGGATGGGAGTAGAGTACCAAAAGCCAGTAAGAGAGTTGGAGACAGCCCCTGTCCCCATTGTTATGAGTCCCGCAAAAAGACCAAGTGACACAACTGTAACATATATGCAGAGTGCCTATGTCAGTCCTCCTTCTTCATCTTTTCCCAAAGCCAACAGGTCCTGGGAAATCTTTGCTGCAAGGTAGGCTGGGAAATGTAGTCTTTTCATGCATGTAGCTACAGTGTGCCTAGAGGTCAGAGAAATAAAACGCCCGCCCCGTCTGACCTGATCACCTGCAACACAAAGCCTGAGGCCTTCACCGGGCTCAGAGTCTACTCCGGCGCGTCTGTGAAGAGCCTTTTGAATGAGTACAAGTTATCTAAGGCGTGCTCAGACACGACGTGCCAGGGGCCATGGGGTCAAGGTTAAAGCCCCGTTGAAAAGCGAAAATCCAGAGATGAGCAGCGCCATCCAGTGGTCAAGAGATGAAGCTCTAAGCAGATGCCATCCCACCAGGCTCAAGTTCCTGTCCGTTTACCCCTCCACCACACACACACCACACACACACACACACACACATTTTCGAAGGCTCCCAGCACCCCTCCAGGGACACCCCACTCCTGAAGGGCAGGACACACACTGAACACGTCTCTGTCTGCAGCACCTCCGCCTCATATGCCTTCACCAGCCTTCTTACTTCAGTGTTCTTATCCGTGATCTCCTGAAGGAACACCATGCTCAGAAACCCTGGCTCCTCCCTATGCAGACACAGACCACAGGTCTAATCCCCAGGGAGGACCCCATGTCTCCTACAACCTCCTGCTGCCCCCAGATTCTGCCCAAGTTCACAGCCTGACTTGACGTTATCACAGCCTGAAGCAGCACTGTCCTGTACAGCTTGCCTTCTGCTCCTCCAGGGGCGGAGGGCGGAGTACAGACAGCACCCGTTCCTAGAACTCACCCTTTCCCAGGCTTCCTGGAGTCCTAGAGAATGCTGAACGAATAAATAAATAATGGGAACTTGGCCAGATCAGTGTTTCAAATCTGTTGATTGTCTCTTCACCAAGAATGTTCTCAAGTCGGGTGGTAGGGGGGTAGGCTACCTGCTCTCCCCAGAGAACCCTGAGGTCTTCAGGAAGAGACAATAGAGCTTGCTCACATTTCTGTGACCTGGGATTCTCAGGCTTGGTGAAACGTGAAGTACCTCACAGTTCACTTTTTTTTTTTTTAATCCAGTTCATCTTTGGGGACAGTGGGCGTATCTTTCAGTCTTCATACTAAGGCACCAGTATAAACTGTCTGAGCAGAGAGACCTAGACCAACCGCTGTGAGTCCACAGTTTGGTGCGTGGCTGAGCCTGCGGGCCTGTGACTTCCTGGCTAAGAGGGGAGTACAGTCCTTTTTACTGTGGGGAGGGCTCCAAGAGACTACATACATTTTTCTGCCTTCCCGTTCTCCACACCTGAGAAGGGCACCCAGGCTCACAGCTACAGCTTGTCCCTCTGTCCCCACACAGACACCAGCAAGGACACTACATCAAGGGTCTCTACTCCACTCCCATCAGCGGCTACCCAACAAGTGGAAGCGTCTGCCCTCTTAGAACCAGTCAGGTTCGCAGTAAGCATAGGCCTAAGGATGACCAGCGGCAATATGTCACCACTTAAAGAAAGGAACAGAGGGGTCTGGATTCAGGCTGCTCCTCCTCCAGCTTTATTGAACTCAAGCGACTGTTAGCAATAGCTCAGGATTCCCACAGAGAAGAGGCAGTCAAGTGGCCTCTGATTTCCTCTTCCCAAATATCCCCACTCTATACCCCAACCCGGAAACTTCCCAGCCTGGAGGAGCTGGCAGGCATCCTGACGGAGCTGACTTGGACCCAGCCCAGACCCCTTCTCCCTCATGGCAAGAGGACCCCACTAAAGGGCACGGAAGTTGTTCTGCACCTCTATTTTAACCAGGGATAGCTGACATTTCCCTGGTGCTGAAAAACAGGCAACCCCAGCAACAACAGACCACTGGAGGCAGGATGGGGTAGGGATGCTCAGCCATTAGTAGGCATTTTCTTCATGGGTGTCATCGAACCCCATGAGGTCCGGCTGTGGGTCTGTCCTGGAGATGACTGGAGACTTGGGCATGGCCCAATGTTGATTTGAGTGACAGTCCATGACAGTCTCTCCTGGTAGCATGCTCACAGGAGCCGTGAATGTAACCTTTGCTTTCTCAGGTCTGGATTCTGCTCCACCCTGGCCTCTGGGGATAACTCTCTGCCAAGGTGTAATGCCTCTGACACCATCACAGGCCAGTCAATATTTCCAGCAACACACAGGCCACTGGTCACAAAAGCCACAGGACACGCTCCAGAGGATCTTACAACTCACCAGCTGCAGGAGCCCTGCCACCCTGACCCTCCGGCCACAGGGAAGGGGAGCAGTTGTGCCACCTACCATGTGTGTCTTACAGATGGTAAGGCTGGGTACTGGAGGGGGGGCAGTTTGCCGTGGTCACCAGCTAATGAAGGTGAGCAGAGTGAACTCGGGAGCCCTGCTTCCCACTGATTCTTTTCCATTTGTGCGAGACTCTTGGGAGTCATTTCTACCCCGAGGGTTGACTTGATAATCTTCAAGTCATTCTCAATGTGAGAACCCAAAGCTATCTTCCAGAACTTCCCAGGGAAGTTACCTGCTTTGGGAAAAATAAATAGTGTATAGCTTCAGAATGGTAATGGAGTGTGAGGGCTGGATACATACCTCTCTAGAGGCACCGAGGATACGGAACACTCTGACACGCTACCAAATTGGGACCTGAGGACAGCTGCTTGGCCCCAGCTCCCCAACTGCTCATTTCCTTCTCCCCAACTCCTCTACTTTCCCAAGACACCAGGAGATGCTGAGTAGCGCTGAGGTTCAGCTCCCCCGTGTCAGGGACCTGGGAGTTTTCTTTTCTCTGTTCCCAAGTCGTGGGGCTGGGGAACAAACACCAGCGGAACCTTGTACATGTTAGGCAAGTCCTCCACTGCTGGGCCACACCCGAGACGCTGCTCTTTTGAGAGAGGGTCTCGCAATGTGACCCAGGCTAGTCTTGAACTTACGATGCCCTGTGTAAGCCTCTCCCAGATGCTCATAGTCTATGCAGACAACAGCATCAGGATGCCCTAATCTCTAAGATGTGACCTTTGATCTCAGATTCCCTTTGTGCTGTCTTTCCTAAGAGGTTTGCAGCCTGGGATGACCAGCAGTGCCTCTGAGAGAATTGCGCGCCTCTCTCTCAGGTTAAATGGAAGAACAGACAGCTGCAGACCCGCTGGGCCTGGACAGTTTCTCAGTTAAAACCTGAAGACAGCTTTTCTCCATCTGTTGGCTCTGCAGCTCTCAGGCTCTATGTGTCTGGCACCCAGCTCTCCAAGGACCCTCCAGCCTCCAATAACAGGTTGAGTGGGCTGAAGTAGTGAGCCTCACTTGATAGGCCATGTCCTCAAAGGGCTCGCCCAGGACCGTACACCTCCGAAACATATTGACCAGCATTCCACAGTTCAGAAAAACCAATCTGGGTACTGAGAGCCAGAGTGGAGAGCTACAGAGCCTGGAGGAGGCTTTGAGCAAAGGCTGTGTTCCCCTGAGAATTAGTCATTGATCTCTTGAGATCGGTTCCGGAGAAGAGCCTCCGAGAAGATGCGCTAAATACACAGGGACAGGATTGGGACTGGTCCAGGTCACGGCCGTTGGATGGACAGAGAGGATCTGTTTTTTCTGTCCACCTGAGCCAGGTGAGGTCTGAGCCAGCTGAGCTCACCCTTAGCTGAGGTTTCGGGGTAGGTCTAATCAGAGAAGCAAGGTTCTGACTTCAGTGCCCAAGCCCGCAAAGCAGACTGCGTTCATAGCCAGTCCTTACACCGTGTCTTGCTCCCTGCACTGAGCTGAACCATGACGCCTGCTGGAGCTTTCCTGTGTCTGAAACCTCAGATCATAGCCTTGATTGTACACAGCATCTTTGGAAGGGCATCAATTAAGCAAGATGGGGCTGCACTGATGAGAGACTCTGATGACGGTGTCTTTGTAAAACAGACCAGAGACCTGGAGGAGTATCCACAAGGCCAAGGTCACATGACGAAGGAGCCAAAGACCAGATTGACTTTGTAATCCAAGAAGCTACAGAGACCACATCCATCCACTGTGAACTGAAGTGTAGCAAGGACAGATTGCCCCAAAACTCCCAGAAAGACTCAGCCAGGTTCTCTGTGGTTCCCAGGTCCCCATCACAGCACTGCAGGAATGAAATCCAGCCCCAAACTGCCAGGCTAGCTGAACACAGAAGATCCGGTGTAAGGACCCTGCTTCAAAAGTAAGGTGGAGAGTCTAAGGGAGATGCCTGACAGCCACCTCTGGATTCCATGCATGTTTGTATACGTGCAGGCACAACTGCACACACATGAACACAAACGCACGACTGTGACAAGTCAACATGAAGAAAATGCACTCCCTGTTCATCCCCAGAGCAGCAAAGAGTCAGGCAGACAAGAGAAGCCTCCTTCCTGAGGCTGACATCACTCCTGTCTTCACAGCGGGAGGCATTTCTCCTCACCCTCCTTCCTGATCCCCAGACACCACAGGCCTCTCCTTCACCTACATCTGTTCAGCTCTGTGGCATTGTTTGATGTGCTGATTCTGGTTGGCAGCCTTAGCACCGAGGCAGTTCACATTCCCACTGGCTCTTGACATCAGTCAGCTTGCCCTACCCATGAGCACCTGGGGCCAAATGCATCTCGAGGACTGGGGGGGGGGCGTCAGTCACTGCTCCCAAGGACTCAGTGGTCACCGGGTTCCCTGCTCACCTCTGTGTCTCCATTGTGTCTTCTGGGCACTGAGGCTTCACCCTTCCGAGCCTAAAGGCTCCCCATCCCTTCAGACCCTCCACCCTCTAACACCCATCGAGTCAGAGGCAGATAGCCTCTCCTTTTCCCAACTCAAAAAGCATCATGTTCTTCTCTGCAATCTGTTTGCCAAACATCCCAGAACAGAGCCATGATGCTCTAACTAGGGAGGAAACCCTCCTTGCCATCCTCCTTCCTTCACAGAAAATCCTCCCAGACCCCCTCCCCCACCCTCTCATCATGGGGCACCTCTCACCAGATCAGCCTACCCTACCAAAGTGAACATGGACGGCAGGGTGGGGTACAGTTACAGATCCAGCTTACTCCAAGACCCGATCTCTGTAACAATTTGAGAAAGAATTCACAGAGGAGAGACGCTTGGGTCCCTAAAAGTCTCACTCACCCATGGCGTGAAGGCTTGGAGCCAGAGAGACCCAAGATCAAGTCCTGGTCTCTCCACAGACCTAGTGTGGTCTGTTGGTTGCCCTGCTATGAAGTGGGTGCCAGAGTCTCTTGCTAACAAGGCCAAGCCCCCCTCCTGGCTTTGCAAATGGAATCACAGCTCAGAGTAAAAAGTGAGAGATATTCCTTAGGAACTCAGGAATAACATTTAGCCCCAGAGGTGACAGTCCCTTCCTGTCTCTCCTCACCATCCACACGAGCTATTCTGAATAGCTCTCTACACTAGAGCCAAAGACCTGGCTTCTACTGCAAGCCTGAGACAAGGAGACAGGAACAGGAGGATGAGTCCTGTGCCAACTCAAACCCCCCAGAGCTAGGTGACCCCTGGGAACTAGAAGAACTGAACCACACTGTGGGGAGGCAGCAGAGCAAGAGGCCCTGCTGGGGCCTGGGGTCTGTCCAGTGCCCCCAGTATCTACCCAGATCCAAGCTGGCATCTATCTGGCATCTTGTTTATTTCTTTAGAAATCGGGTTCAGCTCCAGCCTGTTGCGGTGTCCTGCTGAACCCACAGCCCACGCCTCTTTGTTCCCTACAGTAGAAAGTGCTGTGCCTGATCCCCAGGCACCAGTAAGTTGAGAATCACCCGCCTAACTCTACGCGGATCACTAATCAAATCACAGTGAAGCTGATGCCGCGTGGCTCTTATTAGCAGTAATGGTATTTAAAATAATAGAATATGTTCATGGTGTGTGATGGAGTTTATAAGTACTTCTGTCATGTCGGCTTCCGGGAGCATCTGTCGTTCCCCGCGGCCATTACTTATGCTGACAATTAATGTAACAGTCAGCGGGAATCGCAGGGACAAACAGCCCAGATACCTCGGGAGCTTGTACCAAATGGAAGCTTCCTCTCTGTAAGCAGCGGAGCTGCTGACGGGCTGGTGCTCTGACGGTCCCTGTGAGTGCTGTTTGGTTCTGTTTTCCTCGAACCCTAGCTGGAGGGGCCTGTTCTTCTCCCGGTGGAGAATGGGAGCAGAAGAGGCAGGGCTAAACTACATGCACACATTTAAGAAGTCTTCTGGAGGGAGACTGTCACGGCTCTTCGCATTTCCTGGCTGAAGGAAGTCCCCGGACAAGACTGGAGCCAAAGGCAGTAAGGAAGGCCACTCTGCAGGAAAATATCAGGGCTGTAAGGTGAAGTATAAAAACATGTACTGCGGTCCAAGCTCCCACCACCTAGGAGTGTGCGCTTACTTTAAGAAGGGTCTAGCAGAGGGGACTGGTGAGGCTGAGGAGAAGCAAACTCCTTGTGAGAAGAGAAGAGTGACAGCCAGGTACACACAGAGAGACACCAGATGGAGGCTAAGGCAGAAGTCAGGGCGATGCTTCTAGAAGGAACGTTTGTGAAGATAGAATTGGAAGGGTCGTCCTCACAGCCTCAGAAGGAAACCACACTCCCCTCTCCTTGGCCTTGGGCTTCTACAGACTGAGCTGTGAGAGAATGAACTTCTCTTGTGGGCCTTTTGCCAAGGAGTCCCAGAAGACGAGGCTATTGGGGAAAGTGTAAGTGGGAGAGAGGAATGGGCCTCTGTGGGCTGGCCAAAGTCTAAGACAAACAAGCTTGGCCAGATGTGGAGGGAGGCGCCTTGTTTGTTTCCCAGCTGCCAAGACTCCTGAAATAATCACACAGAAACTGTATTAATCACTGCTTGACCTATTAGCTCTAGCTTCTTATTGGCTAACCCTTACATCTTAATTTAACCCATTTCTCTTAATCTGTGTATCGCCACATGGCTGTGGCTTATCGGCTAAAGTTTTGGCATCTGTCTTCTGGCAGGGCTACATGACTTCTCTCTGACTCCACCCTTCTTGTCCCAGCATTCAGTTTAGTTTTCCCCACCTATCTCTGTTCCCCTATAGCTCTGCTATAGGCCCAAAACAGTTTCTTTGTTCACCAATGATATTTACAGCATACAGAGGGGAATCCCACATCAGCCAGCTGCTGGGGCCAGATGTGGATGACTCTGATTTTTGCCCCTGTGGAGTTGGAGTTGTCTGTGTGGCTTCAAACCCTGGGAATTGGAGTTTACATGGCTTCGCGTCCTGGCTGCTGACGCCACAACTCTGAGCTCTACAGTAGGGCATATCATTTAGTTCATTTAGCCCTTGATAGAAGAATAGTGGAGAGCGACAGCCTACTGCCCTCTCCTTGCCACCCAGAGCTTTCTTCTGCCTTCAGCAGCGCCCTTACTCGTTCACACCCAGAACAGCGCCCACTGTGCAGGTCACTCTAGCCCACACAGAAGAAGCACTATTGGCTCCCCCTGGTCCAGCTCTGCAGGGAGGCTTGCTCCTACTACTTCCCAGCCAAGGCAGAGCCAACCTGCCAGATAGTCCTCCTCCTCCTCAATGCCACCCCAGCCCTGTCACTCCACCTGGAACACACCTACTTTTCCCAGGCCGGAATGACAGTCTACAGATCCTGTTGCTATGGGGGACTTAGCCTCCAAGCTCCCAAGCCCCCAGTTTATCTCCTCATCTGAACTCCAGTGAATATAAGGGCCACCCTGGGAGACATGGCTCCATCAGCGTCTTTGCTGTGCTCATTGAATTCCGCTTCCCCTCAGCCGCTTCCTACAGCAGTTGAATCTGCGATCTGCCAGGCCTCGGTGTTTCCCAATGTTTCTGCTATGGTTCTTTGCCTGCTCATCCATCTGTCGCTAATCTGAAGAGCAAAACACGCCAATGCTCCAGAGGAGATCACGGGTCACAGGGTGGAGCCTGCAGGAAAATGGGGTTTGTCATGGTGAGTTCTGCCCGTATTTCATGGCTCAGGAAGCTTCCGCACCCTGTAGGCAGGGTCCACCTTCCTCAGTGCCATGCCACACTGGATAGATGGCTTTGCTGGGGTCCCATCCATCATAGTCTTAGAGGAAAGATGTTTCCAACAGTCCCTGGGACCCAGGCAGGAGGAGACTTCAGGAAGTGCAGGTTTTTTTCCACACAAGTCTCTCCCACTCCAAGGTACACAGAAAAGCCCAAGCAGAAAAGAGGCCTGGCTTCACACCTGAAGACTCAGCAAATAGGCTAACCTGGGGCTTCACACCTGAAGACTCAGCAGGTAGGCTAACCTGGGGCTTCACACCTGAAGACTGGCTTCACACCTGAAGACTTAGCAGGTAGGCTAACCTGGGGCTTCACACCTGAAGACTCAGCAGGTAGACTAACCTGGGGCTTCACATCTGAAGACTCAGCAGGTAGACTAACCCGGGGCTTCACACCTGAAGACTCAGCAGGTAGACTAACCCGGGGCTTCACACCTGAAGACTCAGCAGGTAGACTAACCTGGGATTCACACCTGAAGACTCAGCAGGTAGACTAACCTGGG
>JAQHUG010000212.1:1793280-1803809 GCA_028555095.1 Dicrostonyx torquatus | reverse complement strand
CTAACCTGGGGCTTCACACCTGAAGACTCAGCAGGTAGACTAACCCGGGGCTTCACACCTGAAGACTCAGCAGGTAGACTAACCCGGGGCTTCACACCTGAAGACTGACTTCACACCTGAAGACTCAGCAGGTAGACTAACCCGGGGCTTCACACCTGAAGACTGACTTCACACCTGAAGACTCAGCAGGTAGACTAACCTGGGGCTTCACACCTGAAGACTCAGCAGGTAGACTAACCTGGGGCTTCACACCTGAAGACTCAGCAGATTGACTAACCTGGGACTTCATACCTGAAGACTCAGCAGGTAGACTAACCCCGGGGGACTGCGCAGACACATCCGTGTTCCATGCCCAACAGAGAGCATGCCCAGTGCCCAATTCTCCTCCCAACACAGAAGAGAGGCAGCCCAAGCTACTCAGGAAGGACTTATACCAGAGCCACTGTCAGCTGTGCAAACTGACACAGGTGTCCTGGCTACAGGCTGAGCGATGGCTACGCTCCACAAAACCCTGGAGATGAGAGCCAGGAAGTTATCATTTCTGTGTATGTCACTGTGTGTATCTGCCACTGGATCACTGGCTCCGGGATTTTGAAAAATGTATTTGATGTCTCCTACAAAATTGCAATGTCAACCGGGCTGACTCTGGCAGCACAGGGCAAGACTCGTGCCGTGCTCTGAATGAGACATGCCCCCATGAGCTCATGTATTGGAGCACCGGGTCTCTGATAGTAGGGTCTCTGATGATAGGGCTGCTTAGGAAGGTTTAGGAGGCGGAGGCTTGCTGGAGGAAGTTCGTCACTGGGTGCAGGCTTTGGGAATTCTTCAGTCTCTTCACCTTCTGTTCCTTCTCCCATATTTTCTCTGATGGTTGGCATGCTTTTCCCTCGCCATAATGGACTCTCTCCTTCTGGACCCGTAAGCCAGAATAAACCCTCTTCTCCTGTAAGTTACTTTTGGCCATGGCATTTTACCACAGCCGCAGTAAGGCAGCTCATACATGGGCTTTAGGTGTGTGCATTCAGATGCCCACCCCAGTGGGCTACAGTTTCTAAAGACGCCCCCCTCTCACACATGCACAATGAAGAGTCAGGACTCTGACATCACCAGGAGAAGCCCTCAGAGTCAGCACACTCCATGTAACCGTGCTGGGGTGGAGACTGTGGTTTCACACAGCCGTTTCTTCTCACAAGCTGGACCCTGTGTCTGACTCCACCTACAATTAGATTCCCCCAGAAACTGCTTTTCTACATTGGGAGCTGGATAATAGGTAGGCTGGGGTTTCTGGAACTCAGTCTAGAAGGAAATCCTCCCAGCTTTGGCTAGCCAGCCTATAGGTCCGGATGCTCTGGAGGCTGTTCAGGCCTTTTCAGAGGCTTTAGAGCCATTGGGGACTGGAGTAAACACCATGCTGCTGGAGAAAGCTTGGATTAAAGGTGTGTGCAGTCACTGCCTGACCTGTATGTCTGGCTGATGTGACTGTTTTGCACTGACCTACGATAAAGTTTATTTATTAAAACTTAGATAATATACCACTATAGGGCAGCATCCGGTAAACTATGCCCAGGTTGTGGAATTGTACCGTAAGAGGTAATTTTGCTCCCAGTCAGGGAAGAAGAGGGTTGGAACTGAACCAAATATATGACACAGTACCTTCAAGTCCCTGGCCACCAGGCAATGGAGGACTGTGGCCCCGGAAAGAAGGGAAGCCAAGACAGGGCCACCCTGCCCTGCTCACTGCCTGAATCAAGTGTCCAGCAGCAACATGAAGCCCAGAAGAGCTGACTGAACTAGTGATCTAAGAGGCGGAGGCTTCCAGCCCCTCTTTCCTCAGTCTGCAGAGAGTGGTCCTGTGGTCCACTATCAGCCTACTGATAGTTAACCTCCCTCAGAAATGAGGAGACCTCCGGCACCCAGAGAGAGCCCCAAGGGTCAGAGGAGTGCATTTCGGTCCACGCATTTCACTGGAGGGAAGGCTTCTTGTAGAGTGCTTGACCCCAGAGAACAGCAGATCTCAGAGTCTGATGGTGTCTTTTGTCTCCTGTGCCTGAAGGAACATTAGATGAAAAAAATAAACAAATAAGCAAGAGTTTTAGAGAAATTATAAGAAAGGACGGGAAGTATTAATGTCCTGGACCCAGAGGAAGAGTGAGCATACAGGTTTCATGTCACTGAGAGTCCCTGTACCAAGAAAACAAGGCAGACAGCATGACTGGGGACCACTGCTGGGCCCTCTGTGAGACTCTCCCCAGTGAGGTCTTCATATGAGATTCCCAAAGCCTGTCACCTTGATGGCGCCATTCTTTTGAAAGTGTCTGTTTTTATTATGTGTATGGGTGTTTTGCCTGAAGGGATGTATGTGTGCCAAGTATATTCCTGATGCCTGCAGAGGCCAGAAAAGGACCCCGGATTCCCTGGAACTGGAGTTACAGATAGTTGTGAGCTGCCTTGTAGGTGCTGAGAATTGAACCCAGGCCCTCTCCAAGAGCAATAGGTGCTCTTAACCTCTGAGCCATCCCTTCCGTCCCAGATGGCAACATTTTTAAAAAGACCCTGAAGCAGAGGGCCTGACTGAGCTGACCCACAGAAGCTATAGGACCACATACACTATGAGAACCACATATCTCCTTACACAGCAAAGGAAAGCCGCATCTGTATCCCTGAGACATGCCTACCCATCAGAGACCACCACCAGGTGCCAGCACCTGAGCCCTCTGTGTTCCCTTCCTAACCAGTGTACCTGGAAAGATCCAGGTATCTCTACTGTAACACTGCACCAGTATCTTTGCTTCCCCCCTACCCCCTCCAGACAGCCCTCTCCTCATCTTTCACCCCCTCAGGAGAATTCAAGTTGGATTCTTGTGAGGGACTGGTCCCTAATACACCTCCCACCCCCCAGGCCTGCTTCGGCCGGCCATGATGAGCAGATGCCACCTTAGCCCAATGAAGCCAAAGAAGGTCCAATTCCAGCCCTTCTCCTCAACCCTGTAGCAACCCTGCCCCACACCTCCTCTACCTCACCTCTCTGGCTGTTCTTGTCTCAGTGTTGTCCATGTTCAAGCCCCCAGATGTACTGTTACTTTATTTGTATTTTAATAAATAAAGCTTGCCTGAAGATTGGGGAGTAAACAGCCCCACTGGGCAGCCTTACAGACTAGGCAGTAGTGACACACACCTTTAATTCCAGTAGCCACATTAGTTTGCCATAGAAAACCAGGTGGGGGCTGGAGAGTTGGCTCAGAAGTTAAGAGAACTGACTGCTATCCCAGAGGTCCTGAGTTCAATTCCCAGCAACCATGTGATGGCTCACAACTATCTGTAGTGAGATCTGGTGCCCAGAATACTATATACATAATAAATAAATTTTAAAAAGAAAAAAATAATAATCATCACGAAGTACAAGAATAACGACGCTGGAGTTACCAATGTGCCAAGGAGAAGGCATAAATTTCTTAAAAAAGAAAAGAAAAGAAAGAAAGAAAGAAAGAAAACCAGGTGGTAGTGGTGCACGCCTTTAATCCCAGAACTAGAAAGGATTATAAAATGGGAGGAGACAGCTCTCAGTCACAGTCCCATTCTGAGAATTCCTGGAGGCAGGATTGCCACTTTGACTGAGGTAGAGGTAAGAGCCTGTGGCTGACTGCTTTGCTTTTCTGGTCTTCAGGTTAAATCCTAATATTTGTCTCTGGGTTTTAATTAATCATGCTACAGCCTGATCTCTCACATTCAAATCCACAAGGCTTCTTGGGGCAGCCCTGCCCACATCCACCCCATTCACAACTGCCTTTGCTTCTATTTCTAAAGCTTCTGTCTAGGGCTGCCACTCCCTCCTCCCCAAGCCTTCATCGCACCCAACATTCTTCCCTTTCCTTTCCAGCACAAGTAGGGGTTGGCAGAGCTGACTCTACCAAACAGTGGGCTGGGCCGCTCAGGGATTCCTTCTACTCCCCACACCTAGTCACCCAGGAGAGGATCTACCTTTACTCTTTGGTGTGGGAAATCCTTCTGTATATGTGCTGATTTATTGGTTAATTAATAAAAAAGATACTTTGGCCTGTGATAGGGCAGAATAGAACTAGGCAGGAAAACTAAACTGAATGCTGGGAGAAAGTAGGCAGAGTCACTGAGACACCATGTAGCTGCCAGAGGAGAAAGATGTGAGCCAGAACCTTGCCGGAAGGCCATGACCTTCATGGTAAAATATAAAATAATAGAAATGGGTTAGTTTAAGATGTAAGAGCTAGATAGAAATACGCTTCTGCTATTGGCTAAACAGTATTGCAAACAATATAGTTTCTAAGTGATTATTTTGGGTCTGAGCAGCCGGAAACGAACGAGCAGCCTCCTACAACAATTCTTCCACCATCCAGGGCCCCACTGAAGTGAGAACCTGTGAGCTGGGTAGGGGTGGGCACCCTGGCCTCTTTCCCCCCCTCCTCTCCACTTCCCTGCACACACTAGTATCATCATTTTTGTCTTTTTCACTTTTTATTTATATTTTAGCATGTTCCCTTCACAGCTGGGTCCCTACTGTACAGGGCACAAGCCAGGCACAGCTGTGGCTAGTTTAAAATGCCATTAATATAGATTGGGGCTAATTCCTCAGGCCTCCCTGGACCATCCAAGGGTCCAAACTCCAGCTCAACACACACCTTTGGGAAAACTCCAGCAAGAGGCTTGCTGGGAAGTGGCCAGATTTCCTGCAGAAGGCTCACCAATCCCCGGTTCAGTGCCCCACAGCTGTCTTGGAACAAGCTGTTTCTGTCCCTGTGTGTGATTTGGAAGCCTGTTCTAGGTACATACTCTCTGTGCTGGGCAGACAATCAAGGGCAGGAGCCATAGCCGAGTCCTGCTGTATGGCCAGCTGTGGTCCTCATAGGTGCCCTCCACAACCAACAATCAGTGGTCAGACTCAAGGGAAATCTAAGCCCAGGGACAATCTTCTACCAGTACTGGCTGGGGAAGGATCCACTGGCTTCCCAGGACCTAAAATAGCTAGTTGGAACTCCGAAGGCTGTTCTCAGTCCAGAAATGAGCTCCTGGAACCACAGAAGGGCTTTGGGATGGCTGCAGAGCTCAGCCAAGAGTGAGGTGGGGCAGAGGAACAAAGGAAGAATGGGAGTTGAAGGCCTGAGTGCCTCTGGACAGTTCCATGTGACCTTGGTTAACTAGGGAGGGCAGAGATTCTAACTTGAGGCTAAACTCAACTACAGGACAGTCGTAGGCAGCCATCTATGCCACCATGCTGGAATTCAGCCCTTCTGCCTTATTGTGAAACTGCAGTTTAGATGGGGTATGTTCTGGAGTTAAAATGGTTGTTTGATATCTGGTATTCATCAAGCACCAAATAAATGCTCGCTCTGCCCATCATCCCATCAGATCCCAGTGAGTTCAGCACACACAATTCAGTGGGACTCCACACTTGTACACACTTGTAGATACGATGATGGACATTGATCTTCCCGCCAACCCGCTGTGTTAGTGGACATCAGTGATGGTCAAATTGGTGGCAATGGCAGGTGAGGTGAGTCTCTCTCTCTCTCTTTCTCTCTCTCTCTCTCTCTCTCTGTCCGTGTGTGTCTGTGTGTCTCTGTGTATATGTGTGTCTCTGTGTGTATCTATGTACACGTGTGTGTATATCTGTGTGTCTCTGTGTGTGTATATGTGTGTCTCTGTGTGTATCTATGTGCGTGTGTGTATATATCTATGTGTCTGTGTGTGTTTGCGTGTCTGTTCGTCTGTGTGTACCTTCATGAGCTCCAGAGCAAGATTTCCTGAACCCTGGGACAACCCCACATCTGGACTGTCCCTCCCCTCTCTTCCTACAGTAGTGGGGAGTCCCTGGAAACCATTCAAGACGGCTGAGAGGCAGAGAGAGTGTGAAGAACTATGAGCAGCTGCCGAGGGCCGTCCCTGAGAGCTCATGGAAGACCCCCAGAGCTATGCGACATGGCCATGTGATCAAGGCTGGTGACATGAATATCTCATGTCTGGGAGAAAGAGGGAGGGACACGAGTCATGGCCCTGGGCTCCCAGGGTCCTTCACACTGTGATGTAATATTGCATGGCTTTCTTTTTTTTAATTCTTTATTATTTATTATGTATACAGTATTCTGCCTGCATGTACACCTGCAAACCAGAAGAGGGCGCCAGATCTCATTACAGATGGTTGTGAGCCACCATGTTGTTGCTGGGAATTGAACTCAGGACCTTCAGAAGAACAGTCAGTGATCTTAACCTCTGAATCATCTCTCCAGCCCCCTGCATGGCATTCTTGAATATTTCCAATATGCATCATCAATTTCCCACTCCAACTGGTGGAGAAAAACTTCATGTTGAGAAAAAAGTGGAGCCTGAGCCATGGAGGCTATCTCCCAGAGAAGAGCTGTATAGGTCAGTTCCTGAGCCTTCATCGTACTAGTGGCCATGGTGTCACCAGACTTGCTCGATGGTGGAGGGTGGTGACCAGCTCTCCTCACTCAGGTCTTATCTCTAATGCTTGCTGAAGCATGGACCTTTCAGCTTCCACAGAATAAAAAATGAAAATTGCTTTCTCAGCCCACTTTCCAGTAGTCTCTGCACCCTGTGAAGTCCGGTGTTCCAACCGCTGTCCCTCTCTCTCTGGGCGCATGCTCTCCTCTGCCCCTCTGAACACAGCTTCTGTGTTCCTCGGGAGTTAACTGCATACCAGGATTCAATCTGCACAAGTGATGGTACACCCTCAGGAAAAACCCCAGTGAAGATCATCACCATAGAAATTTCACCTGATGGATGGAGATAGAGTCAGAGACCCACATCCACATCAGAACAAAGGACTGAGCTCCCAAGGTACAGTTGAAGAGCAGAAGGTGGGAGAAGATGAGCAAGGAAGTCAGGACCGCGAAGGACTGGCCCATCAACTGAGACAGTGTGCCTGATCTATTGGGAGCTCATCAAATCCAGCTGGACCGGGACTGAATGAGCATATGACCAAACCGGAATCTCTGAATGTGGGTGCCAATGGGGACTGACTGAGAAACCAATGGTAATGGCACGGGGACCTATCTCTTCTGCCTGTATAGGCTTTTTGGGAACCTAGTCTATATGGATGCACACCTTCTTAGGCCAGGATGGAGTGGGAGGGCCTTGGGCTTCCCACAGGACAGGATACCCTGACCCCTCTTTAGGAAGCAAGGAGAGGGGGGAGGGGTAGTGGGCGAAGGGGAGGGCCGGGGACAAAGGGGAGTAATTGTAAATTTCTCTTTTAACAATTAAAAAAAAAAAAAGAAAAATATAAAAGAAAAAAAAAACCAGTGAAGCGTCGGCTCCAAGCTCACCGCCTTCACTCAACACACAATAGTATTTCTAGCTACCCAAAGCTCTATATCCACCATGGTGGACTGAGAAACCCACCTCGCTGGGCAGAAAGTGACCACACTGACGGCCTTCCCTAGCCACACCGTAAGAGGCTTGTTGGGGTGCGGTTTATAAGCAGTGTTCACACACACCATGTGCCCCAAGGCAGTGGTAGCAGACACTAGAGCCAAACATGCCCCGTCTTCTGCAGGTGTGACTAAGACCTGGAACTTGACAGGTGGCTTTTCACACACTTCAGCAGCCGCCTGGTGTGTGCCTGCACCTGAGGCGTGCAGATTTGAACCGTAGCCTTATTCTGGCCGCCATCTTTCTTTGGTCCTGTCTCTGACCACAGTAACAAAAGGGATCACTTATCAACTGTGTGCTGGGAAACTGCTCAGTGGCTTGACCAGAGCTGTCGCTCTGCCCTTTAGAAACTGAACTGAGAACTCCCAGGACTGTGTGTCCACAGGTCTGGGAAGAGGATGAGGAGCAGCCAAGTCCCCCTTCCCAGCTTTCTAAGTCTTTTCTGAGATCCATTTTAAATGTTATTTTGGTTTGTTTGTTTGTTGAGAGAGAGAGAGAGTATGCATGGCAGGCACGTGTGGAGGTCAGAGTACGGCTTTGTGGAACAGGGCTGTCCTTCCACCACGTAAGTTCTGAGGACTGAACTCAAGTCATCAGACTTGGCAACAAGAACCTTCACCTGCTGGGTCACCTCACCAATTGACCAGCACACTCTCTCAAGTCCCTCTTCCGCTGCGTATGCAAAATCCGAGATGCGCCCGCTGTGTATGGGAACCAGCTCACACTGCCTACACTGGTTATCTTAAGCCGAGGTATTTCCGTTTCCGTCCGCATTGTTGATTGTGTCCTTCCTTTAAAAGCCCCATTGATGAAGAGAGCAGTCCACCATCAGAAGTGAGGAAGGCACATATGTTTGCAGACAAAAATAAGCAACAGCGTGAACATGACTAGTCATCTTCATTTTGAGCACAACACCTGGCTTGCAGCAATGTCCCATGCTTCTCCCAGACCTGCCCTGCCTTGCAGAGCGTCATGACTGTTAAAAGCATGGTGCCACTCCTGAAAATCCATGCAAATGAGACAAAAGCTTTATATGTTTTTCCATTACCGGAGACCTGAACAGGGACGCCAGGGTCAGCAGACCACTCACGGGCAAGCTCCCACCATCTCTGAGACGGTGGCAGTGTCCCGGTTTCGTTTAGAGGCAGCGAAATGGAGGTGTCAAAATGTCTTTGCAGACCAGCAACTGACTGGGGGTACCACAAACTACGAGTTCAAGTCTATGGCTGTAAGACAGGAACTGGATCAGCTTGACATCCGGGATGCGGTACGGGGGTCCAAAGTACAGAGCCAGTCTCTCTTCCTGGACACGGTGACCATTTCTTTGTATGAATCATCTCTAACAACACTCAGCACCCAGAGGAAACTGCCCACCCGGGAAGGTCCAAAATTCCCAGAGAACACTGGCTCCACCTCCTGGGAAATTAGAAGGTGGATCCACGATCGCCCCACCTCAGTCAGAGAGGGATTCCAATTTCATCCCTTCCTGGGTCCTCTTCACTGTTTGCTGTAGATGAAGCCAGCGGTTGGCAGTTCCATTTTGGCTTGAAGTGTGATTCTTTCTTGTTGAATATCTGCTGTTTTATGTATTATTTACGAGGTTCGGGGGAGGCTGAGCTGATCTGGGCTCTGCCGATGGGGATCAGCAGCATTTGTGGAGACTGTCTCAGCATGGACCCAGAGGCTAGAGGAGCCACAGGCTCCCTCCCAACCTCCTCAGTCAACATCCTTTCTTCTCTATTCTCTGCTGTGACTGCCACCTCCTAGGTAGGTCAGGGCACAGGAGAGCCAGGCCTTTCCCTACTGTGCACCAAAGCACCCTGGCTGGCGCAGGCTTCCCACTCCCTTTGCCTCTCCAAGGCAAAAGAGAAAAGAAGCCCATGCCAGCCCAAGAGGCCCAGCAAGGCTGGGCCGATCCCAGGAGCATGGAATCTCATCTCTCACCCCTCCTCTCAAATTGATTAATTGACCTTTAAAAATGTAACTGGAAAATAAATTGCCTAATAAAATAAATGATCTTGTAGTCAATGGTGCCTGAAAAACACCAAAACCCAAAAAGGGCTAATGAAGCTACAAGAAATGACTAAGGAAGAAAAGGCATTTAAATGGAGGAATTGATCAGTGGGCCAGACTCCTCATGCTCCGCTGGGGCTCCTCAGGACAGGGAACCAGGCCATGTGCTCCACACAGCCACAGACAGGGGACCCCATCAGGGCCACCCAGTCTTCCCATTGGCAAAGCGCAGTTGGCAGTGACAACTTCTGAATCCTGAGCTCGCCTGGCCCTCAGCAGCCCCAGTATTGATGTTAAAGGTACTAGGGGTCTAGAGGAAGTTGGGCACCCCTACCTAAAGCATCTCTAATCCTACAGAAGGACCGTGGGTTCTGCAGGAGCCAAGGAGAGGTACGGCAGCTCCTCCCTACAGGAGGGACAAGTGCACTGGTGTGATGATGCACCCTGGGGGTCAAGACCATGTGAATGACTTGGGGAATAGAGGCAGCCTCAGTGAGCATCCGGAAGCCCTTGGCTATGTTGTGTCTCGTCCACTTTCACAGAGGGAGAGTGGCTGCCATGCTCACAGATGGTGGCAAAGAATGAAAGTTAACCACAGGCTCAGCACTGTGTATGAGGGCACAGAGCTGCCACTGATGCCAGGAAGGGGTATCTGCAAAGGGACAGACTTCCCTAACCCTGTTTTTGCCATGGGGCATGATTGGTAAATGCCAACCCAAGCACAGAGACAGCAGAGCCCCGTGGGATGTGGGGACACTTGAGTGCTCTGTAGGCTTTTCGCACATCAAGGGGAAACCCTGTCTATCACTCTGGGGAAAGGAGACAGTGCGAACCCCACATTTGGAATCTCACAAGACTCTGCCCACCTGTCGGGGTCCTTGATTGGGGTTATTCTGAGTCCTTGTGCTGTGGGAAAGGACAATTCTGTGTATCAGTGCATAGCCACATCTGGATGTCCTCCCTGTGTTGGTGCAAGCCACATCTGAATGTCCTTCCAGTGTCAGTGCACAGCCACATTTGGATGTCCTCCCAGGATCAGTATACAGCCACATCTGGATGCCCTCCCAGTGTCAGTGCATGGCCACATCTGGATG
>JAQHUG010000212.1:1778380-1788702 GCA_028555095.1 Dicrostonyx torquatus | reverse complement strand
TGTGTGTGTGTGTGTGTGTGTCTGTTGTCTGTATGTGTACCGCATGCTTGCAGAGCCCGTGGAGGACAGAGAGTGTGTGGAACCCCCGGGAGCTGGAGTTACAGACAGCCATGAGCTGCCTGGTGAAGGTGTTAGATACTGAACCTGGGTCCTCAGCAAGAGCAGCAAGTGCTCTCAATTGTGAGACACCTCTCCTGCCCCTTGCTGTGCCTTGTATGACCTGGTCCCACACAGCCCTGAGGCCCAGAAGCTCCTCTTCTCTCAACCCGTTTCACTGTCTCGTTTTATAGGCAGAGCTTAGATGGAGTGAGCGGAAAGTGCTTTAGCCTGAGTCCCATCAGAGGCTGTAATGAGAAACCCATAAGTCTTGTAAATAGGTGATAAGACACGTCTTTAAAACAAATGGGGTAATAACTTAATCACACGTACGACGGAGGCATTGAGGATAGGGCTGGCCGTGACTGAGGCCACTCCGTGGAATCCAGGAGCCAGGGATGTACGCTTTCAAAGACTTCCGCACCCCAGGAAAAGAAGAAGCACGGCATAGGAACCACGAGCAGCCACAGACTCAAACACCTGACCTATCCTGATCCTTCTGGAAAACCCAAGAGGGAAACACCTTCCAGGAGGCTGCCTGAGCTCAGGAAGTTGATACCTGGCCCATGAGGCCCAGGACTAAGCAGTTGTTTCCCATCTGTCTAACTCCAGGATCACTGTGTACTTCCTTATGAGAATCCCCAGAACTCTGGGACATGAGGACATAGTCTTGGAGCCATGGCAACACCTGGATCTGCCCACGGCCTCGAGGCCATGGCCACACCCTGTATCTGTCCACAGCCTCCAACTCTCAGCTTCTGATGCCTCCATCGGAAGTGGACACTTGTCATGCTCCTCCTCCCCAGCCCAGCTGCTCACCTGCATCTCCATCTCTACCCAATCCATATCCTGACAGCTCACAGCATGCCTAGGTGAAAAGCTTGCACTCCGCACACACTCCCAAGTCAAGAACAGGAGCACTGCCCCTTTGTAGAGATGGACAAACCAAGGCTGGACAGAGAAAGGGGCTTTGCCAGAATCCAGTTGCAATCCACCGTGGCTCTGTCATCTGAGGATGCAGGGCACCGGTGTAGGCTCTGCCGCTGGACACTCAGAAGCTGACTAGAGAGAGATGGGATTTTCTGTCTAATAGTTTGGGGCCAAGGTTTCTCACAGATAATTGAATTGGGAAGAAAAGCGGCGGACAGGGAGGACGGTGGTAGCATTAGGCCAGTTGAGTAAAGGATATGAGAATTGACAAGGAACCTCCAAGGTTGGGAATAACTGTCGGGGTCTTGAGTCTGTCCTCCCTCAAGGACAGAGCCATGTGCATCTGCTGAATATCATTCCTGCTCTGCATGTGGCATCTCCACCCTGTGCCCTGAGCATCTATTAGGCACCACCTCTGCTTAGCACATGGTATCTCCACCCTGGAAGATACCAGCTCAGAGCCCATAACTCACACCCAGTAGGCAGATGATTTTTCTTTGGAGGCATTGGGGTAAATAAAGGCTTAATGAATCAAGCCTTCGGAATTGCTGTTGTTCCTTTAATTTGTGGTTTACAAGGTTCTTGTAAATTAAAAATGGGGAAAGAAATCCCTTCCCATCCTGCATGTACCTCCTCCGGGCAGGAACAATTTGGTTGTTTTGATTTTCTTGTCCCTAAAGCCCTTATCTCTTTGAAAAATTATTCCTTAATTTTTATGAGGTGGCTGGAAAGACTGGCGGATTGAACCATTGCTCCGTATCTTGTCCTCCTTCTCCTTCGGGTTCACTATGAGCCGTTATTGTTCCCCGGGTGGAGAATAAAGGTGGAAATACTCACCTCTAATTTACTGCTTGCAATAAGCAGGGCTTTATCAACAGCCCCCCAATAAATTATTTTTACTGCCAGCCTCCCACTGCCGTGAGCAATGGCCGTGAAAACATCCATGTCTGGAGAATGTAATCACATGGGTCTCAGGGGCATTAGTGAGCTAGGAGGTGTGTGGAGGAGGGACGCTGGGTGGGGGTAGGGGTCACTGGGTGTGGTGAGGGGCACAATCTTCCTGGCCCTGCCACAGGGGAGTGAGAGGGGCCCAAGAGGTCTCAGCAGGAAAATGACCAAGAGGTAAGGCTCCCACGAGCCCTGGGGCCACCGACTTCATCCCGTCGGCATCCATGTGGGGTGAGGGTAAAGGCAGAGGATGAGAGTCAGGCTGTGCCAAGGCCGAGGGCTCTTCCTAGAAGCAAGAGAGATTGACTGCTCTGCAAGCTTAGGGGTCTGCAGACTGCAACAGGTGTTCTCTCTCTCTCTCTCTCTCTCTCTCTCTCTCTCTCTCTCTCTCTCTCCTCTCTTCTCTTTTCCTCTCCTCTCCTCTCCTTTCCTCTCCTCTCTCTCCTCTCTGTCTTATCTGAGAGTGACATGTGAAGTTGTAAGCCTCTGGCATGTGATCTGGGGCCAGCATTGAAATCCTACTCTCTTGCTGAGCCAAGGGAATCACAGACTCATCACTGGCTGAGAACCTGTAGCTGGGCCCAGCCATTACCACCCCCAAGACCTCCAAAGCACGCCTTGCTGCCTAAGCAGAGACTCATTCTGGCATCTCAGACAGCTTTCGTCAGCTTTCCAACCCAGTGGTCCCATAGTTTGTTACTCTGACGCTTCCTTGTGCCCAGCAACACCACACGCCATGGGAACAGGGTCAGGAGTGCTCCGTTTCCCTCTCCGTGGAGAAATGAGGTTTTTTTTTTTTCAGTGAGCTGCCAGAGTAGGCAGGGCTGGGTAACATTATAGACACCCTGCAGATAAGTGCCCACCCTCAGAGAGCAGCAACCTCCATGCTGGAGAAACTCTGAGATGGGGCCTTCTCCCTGGCCCCAGGGAGCTCTATAACCAACTCGCCTGTTTGTATTTTCTCCTACTAGACACCCTCCACTAACCAAACGCACTGTGTCAGCCCCTCGGGACTTAGAGTGTGTGATCCCCAGAGTCCAGCACGCACTGTTCTTGCAGAGGACCTGGAGTTTGCTTCCCAGCACTCATGTCTGGAGGTTTACAACCACTGTAATCCCAGCTTCAGAGGACCTGGCGCCCTCCTCTGGCCTCTGGACTCATGTGCACGTACCCACACAGAGACACATCCACAAGCACACAGTGAAAAACTAATAAGTATATTAAGTCCAGCCTTGCCACCTTGGCGTGTACACCCAAAGGACACAATGCCAAGGGGCCACAGAGGCCCCCCGCTGCCCGTGTCTGCTGCTGCAGCCTCCACAACGGTCAGATATTCTGAGCCAGTCTCGATGCCATCAACAGGAGAATGAGAGAAAATGTGGAGGCGGGAGCATCAGGAATCCAAGGTAGATGAACTGCACAGTAAATTTGAAGCAGCTCAGACTACATGAAATCCTTTCTCAGAACAGCAAAAGAGACACCATGAGCACGTCACACACACACACACACACACACACACACACACACACACACACACGCACACCGGAATATTATTCAGCCACAAAAAGAATCATCCCATCATTTGCAGCTAAATGGCAGAACTGAGGGACATTATGTGAGGGCTCTTTAAATTAAATCCCAGAGACTTGTTACAGTTGCAAGGAGGCTGGAGGAATCTTAGGACATGTTAATGACCTGTCGCGCAAGCAAAATGAAGGGATTAGACCCTTTAAAATGAGAGTCTGCATGAAAAGAGAAATCACAGTCTGCTGCCTGCCTCTGGAGCGGGCAACACTTATTCAGCTGCAAAGACAAAGATGTTGTCTGTCAATCTTAGCCTTGGGTTCTGGAGTGAATCTATGGTGACCCTTGAAGATTTACTTACACTTCCAGTGCAGCCAACCACAGAAGAGGCACTAAACTTCCTTCCCAGGAGCAGATGCGGGGGAGGAAAGAGCTTTGCTCTTTTGCATGTAGATTCTCTCATGGGATCCACGCAGCTCTGCAGGTGGTGTGGTGGACGGTTAAGATGGGGACTTTGAAGTCTGACTGTCTCAGATCCTCTCCAGACTCTGAGGCCAGAAGCTTTAAGAGACTAGACAAATTATTCTGCTCCTCTCTGCCTGAATTCGCTCATTTGCCTGTCACCTGACAACACGAAGCTTCCAGGGATGAAACAGAACATACAGGTAAACCACCTCGATGCCCAAACTCGTAAACGTGTGATGTAATTAGCCACTGTTTTAACCTTTGTGAAGAAGGCTTCAGTTGGCTGTTTCCAGAGGCTAACAATGCCAGAGGGGCCAGCCCTCAGTTGGATGCTCAGAGATCTGGTGACAGCCACTGTCTTTTTTTTTTTTTTTTTTTTTTTGGTTTTTCAAGACAGGGTTTCTCTGTAGCTTTGGAGTCAGTCCTGGAACTAGCTCTTGTAGACCAGGCTGGTCTCGAACTCACAGAGATCTGCCTGCCTCTGCCTCCCGAGTGCTGGGATTAAAGGTGTGCACCACCACCGCCCGGTGACAGCCACTGTCTAGAGATGGCTTTTCACAAAGCTACCACCAAGGATTTCAACCTTGTCTGCCTTTAACCTAGCCTTGCCTGCTCCCGGTGACCAGTGTCCACAGGGTGCTCTGGCAATCTGACCTAAGATTACCCCATGCAGATGGGGAGGGGAGTTCTGCAAGGCTCCGAGGGGCTTTCATTGAACCCTAAGACCCCTACAAGGGGATAGCTAATCCCACCTGGATTCCTACACCCCACAGGCAAACCGCATGGTAAATAGCGGGTCAGGAAATTAAGTGAGAGTTTGTGCCTGGCAAAATAATGCAAGACCTAGGTCTCATTAATTATCCTAACTAGCAGGCTGGGCCAGTCGGAGGCAGAAAGGCAGCGCTGTGGCAGCGATCTAAATGCAGCGTGCTCCTGTAATTAGCTCATCCATAATTGAACACCCCGCTCCCATCCAGTTGGCTCTCCTCAGTCAAAATCACATCTGTCATAACTCCACAGGTTGTTTTCAACAAATTGGGCTTTTTCGCTCAAAGCCCTGTTTTTGTTTTTAAAAAATGTGTCCTATACAACGTGTCAAGAACAGGGACAATTTTCATAAGATAAATGGAGTTCGGTCACAGTCTTTGCTTGAACGATATTACCATGTTCCAGGCCCAGTTGTGTCTCAGAAGGACACGCTGTGCCCGGGGCTCACCACAGGCCAAGAAGTTCCTCACCTCAGCAGACAAGGCTGGGTCCCCCTAGCCTTCCCCAGGAAGCTTCCTCTTGGCCCCTCCCCTGCCAGGGAAGACCTTGGGGTCCCCAAGGCTCTTCTTCCAAGCCCTCAATCCCAAGCTCTGGTCCTGCCTCCAGGTTTCATTGAGGAACACAGGGCCCAAGACCCTACCCAAAACCTTACTCCAGACATGTGAATGTTTGCATGAGCCCAACTCACACCCCACGTGCTGCACGTGGCCCAACAGAGTTATGCATGTATCCTGATACAAAATCACAGACACGCTTAGAACATCAGAAGGTTTTTGCAAATTTTTCTTATAATTTAATTGGCTGGCCAGCAAGAGTTTTATAGACAGTACCATCTGTCAGATCCCAAAGAGTTAGGCACTTGTGAGAGATTCAGAGAGGACATGCTGCATGCCTTACCCAGGGTAGAACACCCTTGCGCCAGGGAGCCTTCTTGGAGACTGTCTCCACTTTTTGGCTGTGTGCAAGATTCTTAGTAACCTGATTGGGTGGCATAGCTGTGTTTTCTATGCTGGCAGTGTGCTCTGGGCCAGCTGGTGATATCTGTTCTCTGACTGCTGGCATTCTATGCTGGCATCGTTTAAAGGAATGTCCACTCCCTTCTTGAATCCCTGGGTTCTCACTGTGAGGACCCCCAGGCGGGCCTCACCACCTTCTGTCATGGAACCTCAAGAGCACACGCATGTTCCTCTGACAAAGAGTGCCGGTTCTCATCTCATGCCCAGCATCCCCTCCCTGGGCTCCCAGCAGCCTCTGATCACAGCAGTATGATATCATTCGGTGGGGAAAACCCTTCACGCCCCACTCCCACCCAGAAGGAGCTGCCTTGGATGCTGTTCGCATTGCTCTTACAAAACACCCGGCAAAGCCAAGTCAAGGAAGAAAGGTTGATTTCGGATCACGCTCCAAGTGTGCACTCCAACGTGCTGAGGAAGGCATGGTGGCTGGAGTTTGAGGCGCTGATCACACTGCATCCGTAGTGTGATACAGGAAGCAGAGTGATAAATGGGTGTGTCTAGCTTGATTGCTCTTTTTTATTCAGTCTGGGGCCCCACACCCATGAGCCGGTGCCATCTCTGTTAACCCAGCCTAGAAACTCCCTCACAGTCATATCCAGAGTTTGTCCCCTACATGACTTGGGGTGGTGGCAAGAGACTAGGCCACATGGAAGAGGTGCAAAGCTGGCTTCCCCCAAGTCCTAGGAGGCCTATCACCTGAGGTGGTCCATCACCTGCCCATCTCTAATTTTGAGGCATAAGATGCTCGCAGCAGGGGGTGAGGTGCAGCTAGTGGGGACAAACAAATGAGTGGATGACCATGAGGCCTGCCTTCCCTGATGCGATGCAAATTGCAACTAGTTCTCTGCAACATCAGGCTCCACATCTGTGACTCAGTCATCCACAGCTGGAGACTCTTCAGGAAGAAGGGAACATGTCCTACCGAACACATACAGACCCTTGCTCCCAGCATTAGTCTTCACTCGTCCGGTTCACGCAGTTTTTGCTGTACTAGGCTAACAAAACCTGTAGATGACACAGACTGTTGGGTGTGGCAGTGTGTGCCTGTCAAGGCAGGAGAATAGCTTGAGTCTAGCTCAAATCCAATCTGGCAGCCCTCCCTCTCCCCAAAAAATAACCCCCCTAAAGTATAGAGCAGAGGGCTGGAGAGATGGCTCAGTGGTTAAGAGCATTGCCTGCTCTTCCAAAGGTCCTGAGTTCAATTCCCGGCAACCACATGGTGGCTCACAACCATCTGTAATGAGGTCTGGTGCCCTCTTCTGGCCTGCAAATATACACACAGACAGAATATTGTACACATAATAAATAAATATTTAAAAAAAAAAGTATAGAGCAGAGTATGTGTGTGTTAACACTCCATCGTTAGTGAGGTATTTGAGCATCTGAGGTCATGGTACCTGTAGGGTCCTGGAGCCCACGGCTTCAAGACAGGGTTACTTGCCCAACATTCCTGTCCACTTCGTTCTTCCTGAAAGAACTTTTCTGGCAAGGAAATAGGAAGCTGCAGAATAGACCCACAGTAGAGGCCGACCTGAGATTGACAGAGCATAGTGCCTGAGACCTCCCCCATCTGACCATGTCCTGTCACCATAAGGTCCAAGATCCAACACTTGCTCTCAGCCATCAGCCTGGGACCTGGGAGACTCTCAAGTTCAGGGGGCAGGGCCTGTACCAGCATGTGTGAGCCCCAGTACACATCTAGAGTGACCTGTCCCAATGGGGTTATTTATTGATGCTTCTCCCTTGGAGCATGTTTTATCAGAAACTTTTCTTCTTCGGGTGTTTTTATTTTATGTGTGTGAGTATTTTGCCTACATATATATACCTGCATGCGCTGTGTGCATGTTTGGTGCCTGAGGAGGCCAGAAAAAAAAGTATCAGATCCCCTTAAACTGGAGTCATGAGTGGTTGTGATCAGCTTTGTGGGTGCTGGGAATAAAACCCAGGTCCTCTGCAAGAGCAGCCAGTGCTCTTAGCTCTAAGACTTCTCTCCAGCCCCTGGGGTCTGTTCTAACATTGGAAAGCACAGAATTGGTCAGGGGTCAGAGTGTGGATCTCCAGACTTTCCCAGTTCTTGTTCTAATCATGTAGCACCACAGTCTTGCACTGTTCAGTTTCTTATATATTAAAAGATGGACACCAGCTTGGAGCTAGAGCTTGTGGGAGCCCTTGCCATGAGTCTCAGGAGCAGGAGGACGCCAGAGTGGGTTTGTCATAGATCTAGCCACTCCAGAAGAGACTCTGGCTTCCAGACCCCACTGTTGCGGCCTACAGTTTGGAACCCCCAAACTGTAGCTCGATTCTACAAAAGTGTAGAATTCTGGCCATTCTGATGCCAAAGCTGTCCGTAGACAGGCTGACCCCACCCCACCCCCAGGGAAAGCCTGGGCAGCTGCTACTCCAGGGCAGGCCACCAGAGATCCGGAGCTCTGAGGCTCAAGCATCCCACTCTGGGGGCTACTGACTCCTCCATGCATGCACTGAGATAGGTCCACTCACCGAACCTAGAACTCACTGGTATTTGGCTAGGTTGGTTTCCTCACAAACCTCAGGCATCGCCCTGTCTCTAACGTCTCAGAACTGGGATTACAGATGTATGCCAGCTTCCTGTGTGGTTTTTGAGGCTAGAACTCAGGTCCTTGTGTTTGCAGATTTGCCAACTGGGTCATCTCCAGCTTACCTCAGATTTCTCAAATGCTCTGTGGTTCTGGGATTCGGGGCCTGTGTCCTGGGATCTCCACAGCCTTGTGGGTCTTGAAATATGAACCATCTCCTCTTCTACCTTGACAGCCTCTCTGGCCTCAGTGCCAGTCCTGCCAAAGGTAGCACAGTCACACAGCGGGGCTCAGGGCTGTGCAGTCAGCCAGGTTGTGCAATCGGCTGGGCTGTGCATCAGCCTGAACTGATGAAAGTGCCCGCTACAAGGGACTCTCCCAGGATGATCACCTATGCCCTGGAGAGCATCCTCAGAGGTCTGGGATGGGGTTGGCCTGACCCAGAAAGAAAAGCATAGTCTGAAGGTCGGCATGTGATTCCCAACGGGAAAGCCAGGGTGAGGACAGACAGCCGTGATGTGACACGAAATGTCTCTTTCTAGCTCCAGACCCTAACGAGTGAGTGCATTTCAATCACTTTATTAGGGAAATCAGTTTTCTCAATTAAATTTCCGAGCTAATTGCTGTAGGGACACTACAGCAGGGCAGCTCTGGCAGCCGCCCATACCTCTGGCTTGCACTGAGCTCAGCAGCTCACTCATGCACTGCTCAGTTGGCTTCTATCAGAATGGGAGCAGAGGAAGCAAAGCCTCCTATGAGTGAATCTGTGAGGTGAGGGCCCAGAGTACCGGAACCTTCCTGCATGTCCATCATGGTGAGCACGGGCCAAGGCTCTGAGACCCGGCCAGACTCCAAGGTTCAGTTTCTTCACATCCAAAGTGAAGAGTAACAGAAGCTTGTGGTCTTAAAACAGGTCACCTCACCATGGACCTGGCTGTCCAGTACCTTACTGCCTCTGTTACTAACACGATACTCCCTAACTGGTCATTTCTGTTCCCCTATACAAGGACTCCTAAAATGCAAATGAAGCATTGAGTGAGATCATTTGCCATGGTCCTACATAATTTGCATATGTAAATTGTCATCCTTCTCTTTCTGGCTGCCTGGTAACCAACTCCCTGAAGTGTCTGACAAAGCAATCCCTGCCGGATGTTTACAAGGCAGGATGCAACGTGCCCTCTACTTTCCCAGGGCCAAGTCTTTCTGAAGGGATCTCTATCCGCACCACCCAAGATCTCTCAGATCCGTGTATCCTGTAAGGGGAAAGAGAGAGCCAGCTCGCTTGGCAGGACCTGACACAGGCATGGCCTCTCCACAGACATGTCCTGATGCTATGGCAAATAATCCACCCCTGTTCCTCTGCCTCAGTCCCCTAGGGTTGTCGCAACATTACTACACAGCCCAGTGGCTTATGCCCAATAGACCCTCATGCCCATAACTCTAGAGATCAGAGGTTCAAAGTCAGGATGCAATACAGACAAATCTAGAGAGGGCCCATGGCTTCTTGGTCCATAGTCATCTCCCAGCATCCTCCCAGGGTAAAGGATCCAAGCCCAGATATTAGGTCAGAGGTTCAAGGTCAGAGTGTAATAGAACCAAATCTAGAGAGGGCCCATGGCTTATCAGTTCATAGTCATCTCCGCGCATCCTCCTGGGGCAAAGGAGCCAGGCCCAGATTTTGGGGTGTCTGCTATGTGGCTGCATTCTCTACTCTCACAACTTCATCACCCACAGTTTCTCACTCACCAGCATTGCAAGAAAAGAACCGTGCAGAAGGAAGGTTCCTTAGACTACAAGTGGGAGTAGGCACTAGACAGCCATGTCTGCCATCTAGTCACCACTCTGAGGAGTCATCAGAGACAGGCAGTGAAGCAAGGGTATTCCATATATTCATATATTCCATGATATCAGCCTCTATGTGGTTCTTTGGGACTGAATGGCTGTGGGACCGGGCAGGGCATAAGCTTCCATCCTGAAGATGCCATCATTCTTCCTGATGTCTGACCCCCTGAGGTTCTCC
>JAQHUG010000212.1:1750123-1775812 GCA_028555095.1 Dicrostonyx torquatus | reverse complement strand
GGATCTGAAGCAGAGGCAATGGAAAGAAAGAGGCCCTGAAGAGAGCCCAGGAGAAACTGTTAGTCAGGCACAGCCCAGCTGCAGTGGAGAGACCAGCATTGTGCAGTGTGCACTGTGCATTGTTAGTCAGGTGCAGCCCAGCTGCAGTGGAGAGACCAGCACTGTGCACTGTTAGTCAGGCACAGCCCAGCTGCAGTGGAGAGAGCAGCACTGTTCAGTGTGCACTGTTCGTCAGGCACAGCCCAGCTGCAGTGGAGAGAGCAGCACTGTGCAGTGTACACTGTTAGTCAGGCACAGCCCAGCTGCAGTAGAGAGAGCAGCACTGTGCAGTGTGCACTGTTCGTCAGGCACAGCCCAGCTGCAGTAGAGAGAGCAGCACTGTGCAGTGTACACTGTTAGTCAGGCAGAGCCCAGCTTCAGTGGAGAAACCATCACCATGGAGTGGACAGCAGCGCCATGAGAGGAACAAGGACAGCAGCAGTTGAGGAGCGGAGCCAGCTGAGGCTGTGAGATGGACTATGTGTGCTGTGGTTGGCAGATCTCGAGAACTAAGACCTTTGGCTATCAGGAGACCATGAATTCCAGACATCAGGCATTAGCTATTTACACTGGAGTTTGGTTTTATTTTTTAGTTAATTGTAACTGTGTCCTGGTTCTTTGCTCTTGGAATAAGAAGTATTTCACTTTTATAAGGAACTCATGCCCAAAGACTTTGGGTGTTTTAAAGAAACATTGAGCTTTTGAAGAAACTTTTGGATTTTGAGGAGATCTGCATGGTGAAAATCTTAAAGACTAGAGTGTTTGAACTCGAACTGTTTCACAGTGATTTTAATATGAGCTCTTGAGGGATGAACAAGAAAAGAAAGGTTACAGTTTAATAATGATGTATGTGTACCAACTTGACAAGAGGTTAACTGGGCTGGAGTTTTGTTTTTATTTGATTTTGTTTGGTTTGGGTCAACTTGGCACACTCTGGAGTCATTTAGGAAAAGGAAACCCTGAGAAAACACTTCTATCAGATTGGCCTGCAGACAAGTCCATGGGCAGTTTCCTAACTAATACCTGCCCAGCTCACCAGAGGCAGTGCCACTCCTGGGCTGGTGGCCCTGGGCTGGATAAGAAAGCAGGCTGAGCAAGGCATGGGGAGCAAGTCAGAAAGCAGCACTCCTCCACGGCCTCTGCTTCACTTCCTGCCCTCAGGTTCCTGCCTTGAGTTCTGCCCTGCCTTCCCTCGGTGATGGACTGGGACCTGGCAGTGTAACATGTAACCCTTCCCTCCAGCAGTTGATTCAGCTATAGTGTCCATCAGCGGCGATAGAAGCTAAGACAGTGTTTTATCATAGCAGCAAAACATCAGCTAAGACAGCATCTGTTCGAAGAATTGCAGCACACATAAGTTGCAAAGCCACAAAGCGAAGTCTAGGCCAGATATGCTTCCAGGGAGAAGAAGTCTCCATGAGCCAGAGCGCTTGAGAGGTTCCAGTCACTGCCCTGGACTTCCTTCTGAGGCCCTCCCTGCAGGAGGAGTTGGTTGCTGAGCAATGCAGTGTGATTATTTCTCTACTGTAATTGATAGGGCTTGAGTTATGCAAGGCTTTCTTCACCTCGGATGTCTTTTTCCCATGATGCAGCTGATTTTAACTCAAGCTCAATCATGCATAAACATAGGATAATAAAAGGAGTTTCCTCTAAAAGTTCGTTTTAAGAACACCGTTCACCTTCCTGAACACGCATCCCAAACCAGTCCAGCCTGGATCAGCCCACGGCCCCCCTAGTTCCCAGACATGGTCTGAGATGTGTCTGAATGGAAACCACCATGGGAGGGGAGTTACTAAGGGTTTCTAGGACACTAGAGGTCACGGTGACCATGAGGCTTTGATGGAAAGTGATGTGTGTTCATCTCCGTGTGGGTGGGGACCAAGTTGCTAAGTACTTTGTGAGTGTGGATCTCAAGCCAAGCTTTTCCTGTACTTGCCTGCCTCCATGGGAATGTGATTCTGAGGAGGGGTTATTGAGTCTTGCTCTTGATATAGCTCAGCTCCCAGGCCTGGCTAGCCAGCCAAACTCAAGATGCATTGATGCTATGCCAGCGGTGCCGAGAAAACCTCTGCACACAGGACCTGCTCTGCTGCTCATAGCAAAAGTCAGCAGTCGGAGGCATCCATGTCAAACCTCTTGCTGAAGGCAAAGTCTAGGCCCAGGACCGAGGGGCACAAGGAGTCCCAGATAGACAGGTCAGACAGATCCCCCCTTATTACTGCTCACATGATCATATTTGGCTGCCAGCTCCTCAATGTCATAGTTGCCGTGTTCCCTAACCCTGGATACCACCTCGGGATGCTGCTCAAAGCCCCACAGATCCTTACAGCTGTCCTGGGTCAGTGTGAGCAGGAGGGTGCTCTCTCCTGAGGTGGGGAAGGCCATGGTGCCCTTAGGAAAGGGTTTGTAAACGCTATGCAATGGCCGCAGCACTTCCTGCTGGACGCACTGGTAGGAAACACGTATGCTGGCACTTACTGTGCGCTGGGTCACCTCCAGGGACTGGTGGCCCAGAGGCTGTCCCAGAACCCAATGCCCCTGAGCAACAGAGGCCTCTCCAGGTGCCTTCGGATAAGCAGTTCCTCCCTCTGCCTGCCAGCAAGAGCAGCCTTAAAAGCTCCTGCGTCCTGCGCCTGCTGTCTGCTTTTCTCCGGGACTGGGCACTGCTGACTGAGAGGAAGAAGCTCAGTGGCCACCCCTAGATGCAGGCTGCACAAGGATGCCTCACACACTGAGATGTCCCATTCTCCAAAGAAGCTTTCCGAGAGAGAGCGGAACCCCAAGGGCAGGGCTTCATTTGCTAGCAAAATACAATTTCCTGATTTGGGTATCGAGCTCCAGAGGAGAGCATCAGGCCCCTGTGCTTTGCAGAGCTGTGAATAGCAGTGCTTGACTGAGTACTGGGTCAATCGGTTCACACAGAGGGACAGAGAGCCTCCCTGGGCCCAACCACCAGAGGCACAAGGACCTGCTAGCCCCAGGTCAGGAGGGCCGGCAGGTCAGATCACCTGTCAGTGACTCCCTACATGCTCTCAGCCACCAAGCTGGTTCCTTCCTGCCATCCTGGGCTCGGAATCACCTGGGGCTCTTGGTAAGGACAAGCTAAGCTCAAATTGGCTTAATTAATCATAATGAGGAGGCAGACCCACTACAGACTCAGCATGTGACCCATTTTAAATCCAGACAAAATTGACTTTGAGATTACGGTGAGGCTTAGCTGAGCTGTCATCACACTTTTCGAACCATCGTCAGAGCTCCAGCATCTATCCCCCAGAGCTCCAGCTTCCTTGTCCCACCCAGAACCCAGGCTCCTGGCCAAGGAAGAGAAATTAGGCTCCAAACAGAAACAGCAAAGACCTGAATGTGCAGCTCCCAGTTCCCAAGAGGGAAGGAGAAGAGAGGCAAAGGCTCCTTCACCAGGGAGCACGGCGCTGTGTAGGATCAGGTCATGTCAGCGTCACGAAGAGCTGACCTGCAGGGCTGTGGGTGGCCTGTTTGATATGACATCCTCCAGAAGATGAGCAGAGGTCAGCCCCTGGCAGGACTGGGGAATTGATGCAGCAGGAAGAGAGGGGAGACGACCTCAGCTCCTGGAGAATGGAGTCAGTGCTGTCCACCAGACCTGTGTGATGCTAGCCAACAGGAAGAAAATGCCATGCCTTTCCAGAAGCCACGCTTCTCCAGGCAACTGTAGCTACTCCTGACCTGTCTAGCTGAAGATGTTCTATGGCTCCCGCTAACACCTGGGGTTCCACATGCTCAGTCCCCTTCCGTGATCCCAGACCGGCTGGAAGGGTATAGGCTACAGGGTCCAGCCTCTTATACACTGTCAGGTCTGCTTTCCAGGGCCTGTTGGAAGGAGATATTTGGGCTGTGAGTCCTAGAATCAGCCTTTGTCCCTATCCTGGAAGATGCAATCTGCTTCCTGGTGGCTTGACAGTAAAGAATTTCAGTTCAGGTGGGAGGAGCAGGAAGGACCAAACCAGAAGCTAGCCTGCAGACACAGCCCCTGGCTACAAAGAGAGCCTCAGGCAAGCTCTCTGCCACACAAACCATGCCTTCTAGTGGGCATACAGCAAAGGACCCTGCAGAGAGACCATGAGGCACTGGACCTGGGTCCAGTCACCCTCCTATCCGTAGACACCAATGTCCTCAGACTAAATTTGCCACATCCTTGGAAATCCTGAGGTCAGCCATGGGAGGATTGCCTGAGACAGGGCATACCACACTAAGCCCTTCAAGAGGACCACAAAAGAAGCTCAACAGGGAGCGACAAAACCAGAGCCGTGTTTCCACCAAGCCTCTTGACACCTGCTGGCATTGCCTCTTCCACTCTTGTTTAGCTGAGCAGTAGGGGAAGAGGGATGGAAAACCACGCCCTAGACAAATAGACTCTGCTGAGCCCAGTTCCCCAGGACAAGCTCACATTCAATTTCCCTCCTTTCTTCCTCATTCTCTGCCGCCCCATCCTGCCTCACAGAGGCGACAGAATAAAACGCGGTAAGCGGCTCCAGTCTCTCACGGGAAAGTGATTTTTCCAACAAGAGCTGAGGGCAATTTCGGGTCACCAGGTCCCCGAATCCATTTGTGGGCATTGAGAGGATTTTCTGGAGACTCAGCTAAAGTAGGTCCACTCTCACTGAGCAGGGCTTTGAGAGTCCAGCTGCGCATGCTCTCCGGGGACCACAGCTTTCCATCTCCCTGGGGACAAGGCTGTGCAGCCTCCTGCTGCTCCCACTATGGGGACCAATGTGTCTGCTTTGAAAGCCAGCACCACACCCAGCCTGTTCTTTGTCAGACCTCCATCCCCCCCCCCACCCCACCCCCCGCTGAGGGGAGGACGTCTCCAAGAGCGGTGCTCTGGAGATTTTAAATGTATTCCAAGAGAAAAATGCTCTGCCCACAAGGTGTGGCTTGATGTCACAGAGAAGTAATATATACCAGGTAGGAGAAACGGAAGGTTCTGGGCATCTCTGCCCAGCCTTGGCTCTGTACCAAGGGGACAGATGCGTCCCCTCCAGCCTTGCACAGGTTAGATTTTGTCAGTTTGACACAAGCCAGGATCATCTGAGAAAAGGGTACCCCAACCGAGAAAATCCCTCCATAAGATTGGCCTATAGGCGTGTCTGTGGGACATTTTCTTGATTAATGATTAAAATGAAATAGCCCAGCCCACTGTGGGAGATGTTAACCCTGGGAAGGTGGTCCTGGGCTGTATAAGAAAGCAGGCTGAGAAAGCCATGAGGAACAAGTCAGGAAGTGGTGTTTTGTTTTTCTCCCCCCCCCCCCCAGCCTCAGCTTCAGTCCCTGACTTCCCTCAAAGATCGTCTTTGATGTGCAAGTATAAGACAGAGACCTTTCTTCCCCAAGCGGCTTTGGTCAGTGGTTATCACAGCAACAGAAAGCAGCGTAGGACAAGGCCACTTCTACGGGGATATGGATGTGACATGTTCACGTCATCACTGAAGACGCAACAGTTTTCCAGGCTTGGTGGTGGACCCCTATAATCCCAGTGCTTGGGGGAAGAGGCAGGAGGATGAGGAGTTTCGGGTCCTTCTCAGCTACACAGTCAGGTCAAAGTAAGTCAGTCTGGGCTACTTGAGACACTGAGAAAGATAGAGGGAGGGAGGGAGGTGGAGTGGGGATGGAATTGAGAAAGAGGGAGGACAGAGTGATGGCTCAGAGGTTAAGAGCTCTGCCTGCTCTTCCAAAGGTCCTGAGTTCAATTTCCAGCAACCACATAGTGGCTCAAACCATCTGTAATGAGATCTGGTGCCCTCTTCTGGCCTGCAGACATACATGCAGATAGAACATTATATACTTAATAAATAAATCTTTAAAAAATAAAATAAAATAAAAATAAAGGAAAAAGAGTGACCAGCTCTCCTGCCCCAGGGAAACAAAATCACCAGCCATCCATGACCCAGGATGGTGTCTTCAATCCATGGCCGGAAACCTAGAGACAAAAAAGAGTAGACCAGAGGGACAGAAGGAACAGTGGTTGCAGCAGAGGGATGAACAGAACTGCAGAGCTCATGGACTGTGACCTAACGTCCTGCGGCGACGAGGTTTAGCTATGTGGTGTTAGAACGTGAACTGAAGGAGATTTTTCAGGGCCACTTGAGATGATGGGTGTGTGGGTTCACGTGACTGTCGTTATAACCACAACAAGAACCTTCAGTACACACGATTATCTCCAAAAACTAAACACTCCGAGTTGACTATCAGACACCATGGCAAGCTCCCACCCAGCTGACCACTAATCCTCGTTTAATAGCTCTGTGCCCCTGACATCCTAGCCCAGCTCAGCCCTACAGAACACAGAACGGCTGTCCCCAAAGCCAGCTTGGAGGATGTCACTCCTGCGTCTGTTTCAGAGCTCTCTGTCACAGACAACTTTGCCCAAGCCCTGATTGGTCACAAGCCACGGTAGCCAGCTTGGAGGATGTCACTCCTGCGTCTGTTTCAGAGCTCTCTGTCACAGACAACTTTGCCCAAGCCCTGATTGGTCACAAGCCACGGTAGCCAGCTTGGAGGATGTCACTCCTGCGTCTGTTTCAGAGCTCTCTGTCACGGACAACTTTGCCCAAGCCCTGATTGGTCACAAGCCACGGTAGCCAGCTTGGAGGATGTCACTCCTGCATCTGTTTCAGAGCTCTCTGTCACAGACGACTTTGCCCAAGCCCTGATTGGTCACAAGCCCACGGTTCCATGAACACTGCTTGTGTATGTTCTCTACCCCAGTGACACTGGAGTTCTCTGAGGCCAAAACTCCAGCTCTGTGTCCGAGATCCTCACAAATGTGGACTGTGAGATGGAGGAGATCAAACCTCGAGATACCACGGTGCATCCAAGCCACCGGTGACCACACCCCTTGGGATGAAGGGCCGTTAACATGATTCTGTCTTCTGTCTCCAGATGCTGCCTTGCATGTGTACTTCCTGGGTCAGCACATGTCCTGTGATGTCACAGCTGCCCCACTCACTTGTGAAAACCACTCCAGCACTACCTGTTCTTCAGTATTAAAGACCATGGTGCAGCTGGCAGCTAGGGTGTTGCAGGAGGAGGCCGCTTTTTGGTTCCCAGCCACCCGGCTAGTTTAGACCTGAAATAATCACACAGAAACTGTATTAATTAAATCACTGTTTGGCCCATTAGCTTTGGCTTCTTATTGGCTAAATCTTACTTGTTAATTTAACTCATTTTTATTAATCTGTTTATCACCACGTGGTAGTGGCTTACTGGCAAAGTTTCGGCATGTCTGACTCTGGCAGTGGCTCCATGGCCTTTCTCTGACTCCTCCCTTCTTTCTCCCAGCATTCAGTCCAGTCCTCTCCACCTAGCTCTGCCCTGCCCTACCCTGCTCTGTTATAGGCTCAAAGCAGTTCTTCATTAATGGTAATCACAGCATACAGAAGAAAATCCCACCTCAGGGTGTGAACCTGTCCTGGGTGTTCCTCAGAGTGACTGAGTTACCAGAGGGTAACAAGAGTCACAGCTGCTTGTCCTTTCAGGGAATGGGTGGATGGGGGTACAGATAGATGGAAAGACAGACAGGCAGGCATGCAGACAGACAGACAGATGATAGATAGATAGATAGATAGATAGATAGATAGATAGATAGATAGATAGAAAGAAGATGAGGAGAAAGACTGAGTGCCCAGAAAGACTGAGGGAAAGTTGAGGCATCTGTTCTCACTCAGGAAAGATGGCCTCCTCCCTTTTAGTCAACATGGCTCTAAGACCCTCGTGGCTCTGTAACTCAGGGTGTCCAGAGAAAGTACTGGCATCTTGGGTCCTTGATAGAGCTCTTCCTGGTCACAAAGGAGCCATTTCCTTCTAAGACCCCCATGGGAGGGCCAAGGAGGGGCCTCTTCTTGTGGCAGCTAAATCCCAATGTTGGCCCCTCTTACCTCATCTACCACTGCCATCTGCTTTTACACCACTGCACTGCAGACAGGGGTCCCATAAAGGAACTTGGAAGACACAGACATCCCTCTCCCTGCATACTTGGCCCTCTCCACTGGCCGGGTAGACAGCCTCACCTGTCCTCAAGACTCCTGCCCACTTGTGTCAAGGTGGGCAGTACCAACCACTCCTGATAGAAGCTTTGTAAATCCAGCCATGTTTCTTCTCTTAAGCCAGGGAGGCCTGGAGTTCCTGCTTGCTGCCCTTGTCCCACGGTGATAGGAGGACTCAAGTGAGTAGAACGGTACCCCAAAAGGCTACGTTCCCATGGATAGCTCTATATCCACAGGCATAGGGTCAGAAGAGGAGAGTAGCTGAGCTTGGAGTGCCACCACACAGTCACCAGAAGCTCAGGACGCAATGGTTTTCTTGAGGGAACCCAGACCAGGGTCACATGCCTCCCAACTGCTCAGGGCCTCACAGGTCAGGGAGTGCTTACCCAGTCTGAGGTGATTTCTCATGGTGGCTGCACAGCCCACCCAAAACTCTGGTGAAAGTCCACCGAGGTCCAGATCAGACCCAGCCTCAACCCAACATGTCCTTGGAGCAACCAGTCAGGGCTATAGTCAGAGCCAGAGAAGAAAGCACCACAAAGGGGAGGTGGTGATTTTGTGAGGAAATCTTGTTTGAGAGAGGTTTTCTGAGGTCGACATTCCTTTGGGGAGGAAAATTAGGAGAAGAGATTTCCTGTCTCAGGCAGAAAATGTGTGCACCAGCATGAGGGCCAGGCTTCATTTTTCTCTGTCTCATGCGATTCCATCACTCTAGACTATTAAAAATTTTAATCAAAGGTTTTGGTTATTAAACTGCCTGAGGTTGCCAAAGGTTTGCTGTTATCTCGCGCTTAAAATCAATCACAATCCAAATAAAATGAAATTAATTTGAGCTGCCAGAAGAAACTTGAGTTGGCACCGATGTCACCATTTCCAGCTGTGGAACAGCTGCAGAAGATGGATTCCTCCATGCCAGTCTGGCCCACAGGAACTGGGGGAACAGCCCACCCAGGACAGGCAAAGTCAGCGCAGGCAGAACTAGGCTCCTGGAGTTCCGGTGTCAGTGCGCAGCCAGCACGGGCCCTGCTGTCAGGGCGTCTCTCTCACAGAAGGCGCTGGTGTTCAAATGCCCGTAAAAGTTCTTCCCAAGGTGCCCTTCTCCTCCTCTGCCTCCATGATGAGTCCTGAGGGCGCCCTTCCAGTTCCTCCTCCATCTCTCGGCAGCCTAAGGGCCAGATTCTCCTCTGCTGCCTCCTTCTGCCCACACATCAGAGGCTCCTCTCAACTCCCTGGGCACTCATCACCTTCACTCCAGACCCTGAGCCTGCCTCCAAGGAGTCCACACAGGCAGCTCGGGATACATTTCCACATAATCATCTGACTTTCAGCCTGAAGCTGACTGTTCTCATGGGCAGAACAAGCCAGCCCTACCCGGCCCATCCTGGAAACATCACTTACACAAAATGTGCGCTGGAAATCAGATTCCAGAGAAGCCCGTGAGCAAGCCTGTCTCTACCTCAGCTGTACAGTGGGCTGAACAGGGCCACTTGGTCCTCTGTTTAGCAGCTTCTTTTACTCTGACTTTAAAACATAAAAGAAAGCTGTGGTGGCGCACACCTTTCATTCCAGTACTTGGGAGGCAGAGATAGGCAGATCTCTGTACATTCAAGGCCAGCCTGGTCTACAAAGTGAGTTCCAGGACATCCAGAGATACACAGAGAAACTCTGTCTTAAATTTAGAAAAGAAGATGAAGAAGAGGAGGAGGAGGAGGAGGAGGAGAAGGAAAGCAAAGTCATCATGATACCCCCATCCAAAAAAGGAAATAGAGACCCATGGAGGCCAGGCCTGTGGGGCCTCAGTCTACACTTTGATCCTGCCCACCAGATATGCCTTTCCCTGCCGATACCCACCCTCACACCTGTCCCTGGGTACCCACCCTGGAAACAGACTCATGATGATGGAGACCCAGGGTCCCAAGAAAGCAGATCTTAAGGTGAGGTGTGGCTCGGTTGATAGAGAGCTTGCCTAGCCAGCATGATACTCTAGGTCAGGGCCCCAGTGCTTCATAAGCCAGATGTGATGGCATTCCTGCAACCCCAGCAGCTGGGAGCAGGAGCAGGAGGTTGAGGATCCTCAGTTACATTGCAAGTCTGGGGTAAGTCTGAGCTACACGAAGCACTACAGAGAGGAAGGGAACCCCAGTGGCCCATGTGTTCCTGGCTTGAGGGCTGGGCTTGTGTTGTGGTTGATTCTTGGTGTCATAGTGCACACACAGGATGCCATTGCTACAGTATGATCTGATAAACTGATAGTTAAATCAGTGTGTTCTGAGCAAAACAGGCCGCCCTCCACAGTGTGGTTGTCCCCATCCCGTCAGTTGAAGGACTTAAGAGAAAAGATTAGGGTTCTCTGAAAAACAGAGTTCACGTTGAGACAGTCTTCAGACTCCAGCTACCACAGCGGCCTTCTCTATGGTTCTACCCTCCCTGCTCGCTCTACAGAGGGAGGAGGGGGTGACTCCTAGGACCACAAAGGCCTGGAGAGTGGTTGGGGTTATCCCCCGAGCCGGCAAGGCAGCCAGGAAAAGGGGACTTCATCTGGATCACAATCACTGTGTCCATATGCCGAGTAGGGTAGAGAAGAGGGAGCCAATGGGAGACTCTGGTAAGGTGGGTGCTGAAGGAGGGAGCCAGACCCCTGCAGACTGCTTGTCCATCTGGAGCAGACATCGAAACCAGGGCTCCAACTGCAGACGCAGGGCAAAGATGACAGGTGGGGTCCTCTTTGAGAGCAAAACTGCAGACACAGATGGATTCCAAAGGCGATGGAGAGAGAACATGATGCGGAGTGGGAGGGACGGGAGTGAGGGTTTGTCCTCCCGAGCTTCGTGGACGTGAGACTGCAGAATAGAAGGGCGGATTCAGCAGATTGAGAAATCAGAACTGTGGAATAAGAGGGCAGGTTGAGCAGATTAAGGACCCAGAGTCAAGCTGGGTGCTGTGTTGGCTACCAAGTAGCTCTGCCATGGACCCTGCTCCACTGGGTACATCTAAGACACACTGCCCACCTAGGAGTGGCCTGTGTAGGTGCACAGGTCAAAGGGCAGGCCTGGGAGGCCAAGACTTGCACAACATAGATCCTGGGCAGATAATAATATCCACAGACTCGTAGTGGGGAGTATAGTATGGTTTGGTCGGTCTTAACTGAAGGACGCAGAAAGGGGCCCAGAAGTGTGGGCCCCTGAGTCAGGAGCAAGAATAGGGAGTGGATGATTGAGCCTAAAGACTTGAGGTGAAACCCAGGAGCACTGGAAGTGGGTGAAGAGGGGCTGGCGTCCCATGGAACTTACAGCTCAGACCATGTTTGTGAGAGGAGGTTGCTGTGATGAGGGAGAAACCAGGGCTTCTGGAGTCCTAGTGGTCAGCAGATCATGAACTCACTGAGAGAGATAGATGCCCTCAAGGACAAATGGAAGAGTGGCTCCCGCCATCAGCCAAGCGTTGGGACCATGAGGACACTGCCCTGCCTGCCTTTGGCTTTCCCTCACATGGGGAGGCTTGAAGCATCTCTCCAGCTCAAGGAGGCATCAGGACCACCCCAGGGATGGATGTCATTGGCCACCCTAGACTTTACAGGCATTGTATATTGTATTCCAGGTTTGCTGACTCAAGTACAGTAGGGGACATCGCCTTGGCCATAGCTGTATCACAGCCAAGAGGGCAGTAACCGCAGGAAGCCCCAGCCTGCTCCACCCTCCGCATACAGCCAGTTCCTCTTGCTGTCAGACACCAAGCCACAAAATCTGTCACTCGCAAACATGGCCTTTGAGTAAGTAGAGCACGTCGGTGGGTGTCCAAGCACCCACTGTCTCAAGCCTTGGCAAGCGTTAGCTCTGGGAGCACATCTGCAGACTGGCTCAGAGAAGGCGTCCTTCAGAGGCAGAACAACGAGCCGCCCATCAGTGTGTGATTTCTGGCAGGGCCCTGGGCTGGAGGCACTTGCATTCCGAGTGATAGATCGAAGGCAGGCCTCCGTGTCCATAATTCATCTCCTAGAGTTTGGCGTGCTTGATCAAAGAGACTAAATAATGAAAGAATTTGTCTATATTATCTTATCTTAGCTCAAAGTGCAGCAGGATTGCTTGAGTTCTGTACCCTTCTCCCAAGCCGGGAGATGGATGTGCTTACGTGTTGTTTATCTGTCTCCGTGCATTTGCAGATGGGTGCTCTGTGTGTGATTTTGCATGTCCGTGTGCCTTTGCATGCATGCTGGTGTGTGCACTCAAGCGAGAGATGTGTTTGCATGAGGCTATGTTTGTTGTAGTTTGCATGCATGTGTATTGACATAGATGTGCCCCTACATGTGTTGGCCTTGGCGAGTGTTATGAATATTTATTTTAATTATGCACATATGTGTGTCTGTGGGTAGGTGTGCACATGTATGTGTAGTGCCCAAGAAGTCCATAAGAGGGCATCAGATTCCCTGGAGCTGGAATTAGAGGCACCCGCGAGATGTCTGCCATGGGTGATAAGAACAGAACGCTGGTCCTCCCCCACACCTCCAAGAGGCAAGCACTCTTAAATGCTGAGCCGTCTTTCAGGCCCCATGACTGATTTCTAGTCAGGAACTCTTATGAAGAAAAATGAAGTTCCGTGTCCAGTTGCCCAAGGAAGCCGTCAAGCACGCATGTGCCCAGCTTCTGGCCCTGAAGTTCAGTCAGACTCACTGTGGAGGGCTACCATCCATGGTAAGCACCCGCTGTCACTAGGCTGAATCCCCATGGTACGTCCCTGGAGAAACGTTATTTCTGAGCCTTCCTGAACTGTGGGCTGAAGGTAACAGCCAGGGTGGGTCCCGTGGGCTCTTTTTAAGGATTAGATCACTCATTCTAGAAGTCCCCCAAAGCCAGGTGTCAACCTGTCACTCTGGCTGGCCTTGTCACTGAAAGCATCAAGGATGTGGGTGCCATTGGGGCGGCCTGATCACAGCCCCAGAAATATTCTAATGCAGAGTTGCATCTCAAGTGGCCCAGAGACACCAGACCCAGGGTAACTGTGTCGAAGCCACCCCCACGGGGACATGGGACTAAGAACAGAGCAGGGTGGGGACAGAGAGTGCCGCTTGGCCATGGCCTCGCCTTCACAAAGGTCTGCAGAACTAAAGTTTTGCCATCACCACAGCACAGAGCACCACTGAGATGCTGCTGCGTCTAAGAGGACCCCCAAACCTCCGATCCCTCTGCACACCTCATTGTGCTCCTGTAGGGATGGAGAAGTCCCGTGACTGCCCTGTAAATAGCTAAATAGAGGATGTGAAGTATGATAATTACATAAATTACCCCTTGTCAAAAATGCGTTAGCTCAGGGTAAATAAGCCCATCGCCATTTTGACAGCCTGTCTCGGGCCCTTTGTTCTTTCTTTCAACTATTTATTGATTCTTTGTGGATTTGACATCATGCTTCCTGATCCCACTCATCTCTCTGCCCTTCCGTATGCACCCTCTGCCCTCACAGCCTCCCCCCAAAATTACAATAAAGTTTAAAAGAAAGACAGAACTAAAAGAAAAAAGTCTCGCCATGGGAGCTGTAGTGTGTCACAGTGAGTCACATAGTGTGCCCTTTAGTCCACACATCTTTACTTCTAAGTGTTCACTGGTCTAGCTTGAGGCCTCTGGCTTCTGCTACACCTTCGATACTGGGTTCTCAGTGGGACTCCTCTTGAACAGCCTGTTGTTGCCCTGTGTCATGACGATCTTGCAACTTTGACTCTTCAGGACCAACCCCTTCACACGCTCTAGCAGTTCGTAGACTGCTATGTTCGGTGGATGTTCGGTGGGATGTCCATAGTCCTGGTCCTGGGCCTGGGTGGTAGCTGGGTTCATTGTCACCACCAGGGGGAGCTCTCCAGCACTGCTCCAGCCAGCTCATTCCCTGCAGCAGGCAGCAAGAAGGAGCAGAACCAGCTCTCCTGCTCTCACCAGGGCTGGCTCACCTGCAGGGCACCAACAGGGTGCCCTACCTTGTTGCTGGGAGAGGTGCAGGAGCAGCTCTCCAGAGTGCTGCAGCCAGTAGGGCCAGAACTAGGTCTCTCACTCTCTAGCGACCTCAGGGACAGCTTTCCCACCCACCACAGACAGTGAAGGTGGGGGGTGGGGAGGACATCTCTTCCTCGCCCACTCCACCATATATATGGCAGACGAAGGGTGGGATCACATCACCTGTGTCCTTGTCAACAGGGTCAGCTCTATTGTGCTGTCCAGGTGAGGTGTAAGGCTCACTCTAGGGAGTCCTGCAGCCAGTGAGAGGCAGGACCGGCGCTCCCATTCTGGGGACCTCAGGACCAGCCCTCTTTGTTTCTTAAGATTTATTTTAATTCTGTGTGTGTGTGTGTGTGTGTGTGTGTGTGTGTGTGTGTATACATGAGTCCAAATGCCTTCAGAGGCCAGAAGGGGGTGCTCTATTCCTGTTGAGAGCCACCTGACCTGGGTGCTGGGACCCAAACTCAGGTCCTTTGAAGGAGCTACATGTCCTGTTGACTTAGCTCTCCCCCGCCCTCTACTGTCGTTTTTTACCTGCTCGTGGGCGCCCCTGCTGTGAGACTCCAGATGCAGAGCATGAAGGTCGCCACACCTTCACCACCTCTCACTGTCTTCATCAATCTGCTGACCATGGCGCCCAGTCTCTTTGCTAGATACGCACTTCCTGCCTTTTGTTCCCAAGCCCCACTCTCACCCTGCCCCCTGACACATGCTCCCGGGCAGTGGCCATGCAGTTTCTTCCCATGCCTCACTTCTCACAGCCTGGGCTCTGATTTCCTCTGTTCACGTGAGCTTGTGTTCCAGGAGTGTGTTATGTAGCTCGTTCTCCACAAGCTTTCTCCAACACTGCCTTCTTGACTGGGTGGCCACACAGGCAGACCTACCTGGCTTCTCTGTACATCACGACAGCCACATCTTCCCTGGGTGCGTGCCTACTGATGGCATGCCTCAGGAGGCCTCTGGTGCTGCCTACATAGTCTCCTGTCCCATGGGAGCGTCTCTGGGCCACACGTCAGTAGCGCAACTCTGCCATCCCGTGTGTGTAAGAGCATTCCTGAGTCCTTCCTGCAACATGGATGCTCTCACTGCCACGAGCTTTCCTGCGGCCCCCAGGGTAGAGCACGGCTCGCCTACCTTTGTAGATGTCTGCAGCCCGGTCCGCATCCATCTTATTGGTAATGACTAGGGGCTTCTCCTCATGGGTACATCAGCCTCTTCCATTTCCTCTCCATCACAGTCCGCATCTCGTCCTCGGCTTCCGCTGAGGTTTATCTCCTCACTTTTGTTAATTGCATGCGGTGCATATTACTCCCCCGTCAGTGTTTAACCGCAGATATCTTTCCTTGTGTGCTCAGCTGCGTTCCCGCTGTCCTTTTTGTCTTCGTTGACGGGAAGTCTGACTCCGAAATGCATCTGTTGCTTCCTTGTGGCAAATGCTTTTGAAATTTGTTGAAGCCGTACCTACTCACGAGGAACAGGATTCCCTCCTCTGTTTTCGCCTTTGTTTTTTGTGCAAGAACTACAAGGCACCCAGGATCCAGCTATGCATCTGGTGTCAGGTGGAGTTCGGAATGGATATATTGTGGGGAGCTGACGATCTCCATATCTTTTCATGGACAGATATTGTCACGGTTTGGTGTTTGTACAGAATGCACACATAATCTATTTCTATTATGATTATGTGTGATCATTAGTTTTAATTGTCCACTTGACAGAATTCAAAATCCCCTGGGAAGAGAGTCTCAGGGAGAGATTGCTTAGATCAAGTTGGCCTCCTGCATGACTATAGAGGACTGTCTTGGTGGTTAATCGACTTGCCTCCTGTGGACGGCACTATTCTCTAGGCAGAAGGTCCTGGTCTCTTGCCCCCTGTGGGCGGCACTATTCCCTAGGCAGAGGGTCCCAGTCTCTTGCCCCCTGTGGACGGCACTATTCCCTAGGCAGAGGGTCCCGGTTTCTTGACCCCTGTGGGCAGCACTATCCCCTATGCAGAAGGTCCCAGTCTTTTGCTCCCTGTGGGCAGCATTGTCCCCTATGCAGAAGGTCCCAGTCTCTTGCCCGCTGTGGGCAGCACTATTCCCTAGGCAGAAGGTCCTGGACTGAGTTAGCATGGCGGAGTGGACCTGAGCACAAGCAAGTGAGCGAGCATGCATGCACTCATTCTCTCTCTGCTCTTGGCTGTGCATGTGACATAACCATAAGTCTCAAGTTCTGACTTTGGTGATTTCCCCACAATGATGCAAACTGTGATCTGGAACTGTGGGCTAAAATAAACCCTTTCTTCCCTGAATCACGTTGTGTCTGGGTACACAGCAACTAGAGCACCATGCTGAGAGATGGGACCTTTGAGAGAAAGCTGAGGATCCCACAGGGCTGGGGAGCAGTACCCTTGGAAAGGGCTGAGTCCAGCTCTTTGGTTATTCTCTCCATGCTGCTGCCATGCATGAGGCAGCGGGATGGATCTTGCCACATGCCAGCCTTCTGATTTTAGATTCCCAGCCCTCGGAAATGAAGCATGAATTTCTGTTGATTGTGCCTCAAGCGGTGGTACTTCAACCAAGACAAAGACATTAAGCTTTGTCCCCTGTGCTTCCTGTCCTGGCTGGGGCCTTGGTGAATAAACATGGGAGAGGTTCTCAGATGCCCCTGGATCACACCTGCCTCATGACACAGGATAGGTTCTCATCTGTCCCTGGATCACACCTGTCTCATGACACAGGAGAGGTTCTCAGCTGACCCTGGATCACTTCTGTCTTGTGGTAAACACAGGAGATGTTCTCAGCTGCCCCTGGATCACACCTGTCTCATGACGCAGGAGAGGTTCTCAGTTGACCCTGGATCACTCCTGTCTTGTGACTTCTTATTTTCCTTAGTGCAGTAGCAGGTTCCACTTACTCGGATTTTCGTACTGTTTTTACAAAAGGAACTTTTTATCTTTTTTTCTGCTTTCTAAATGCTTTATATAAAAACAGAAATTGCTCCTAGAAAAGACCACAGAAGTCAGTTGTGGCCCTGTACATCTGAGATTCCAGCACCAGGGAAGTGGAGGCCAGAAGGTAACTAGTAGTTCAAGGTCATCCTCAACTACAGAGAGTCTAAAGCTATCCTGGGTTACATGAGATCCTGTCTAAAAAAAAAACGAGATGGGAGTGGGGGATCGCGGCAAGGGAGTAAAAGGAAGGAAGGGAGGGAGGAAGGGAGGGGGGAGGGGGAGGGAAAGGAAGGGGACGGGAGAGAGGAAGGAAGGAAGGAAGGAAGGAAAGAAGGAAGGAAGGAAGGAAGGAAGGAAGAGGAAGGAAGGATGGGAGGGAGAGAAGGTGGACCAAAGAGACGAAAGGAGAGAGGGACTGAGGGAGGGAAGGAGGAAGAGAGAATGAAAGGGAGGGAGGAAAGAAGGAAGAGAATATTACAGAAGTACCCAGAGTCCTCCAAACTTGGATTTTTGGTGGCAGAGGCCTTTGGCCACCATTTGCCCCTTTTCTTGTGTACCCACCTGTTTAAGACATTTATTTTATTTTCCCATGTCACGTGCCAAGTTTATTAAAATGTCGTGTCCTTTGATGATACTATTTTCAGACCCTGTATGTTTCTAACTCTCTCTCTCTCTCTCTCTCTCTCTCTCACACACACACACACACACACACACACACACACACACACACATCTCATTTCCCAGAAGTCCAATATAATCTTTTAGAGCTGGGGCTCTAAAAGATTTTAGAGGTGGAGGCACGGGCAGGGAACTGAGGGTCCTGGGGAGGTGGGCAATAAGAAGGGAAGAAACAGAAATTTATTTCTCAGAGTTGCCCAGGCTAAGACATTCACTTTCTAAAGTAGACCTTGAGATTGTTCCGCCACTGTAGGTTTTTCCTGCTTGTTTATGCCCTCTGTGGCTGCCTTTCTCTTTGTTTCTGAAGTGGGTGAGGGTGAGGACCCTCTCAGGCTCTTACTCCAACGCTTCCTGATAAATGCTCAGTACATGTCATTTCCTGATTGACATGTTTATCCATCTCCACTTTAAGCTTGTCAATCCCATTTTATTATCACTTATTCTAAATATTTCTTAGTTTCCTTAATCATTCCAAGTGTTTATTTATAAAAACAAATTTTATTGATAAAAATTCCTGTTTCTCAAAAGTTTAAAAAAAAAAAAAACCCTGTCCTTTCCTTGGTTTCAATTTTGTCTTTTAAGATTCATTTGTTTTTATTTTGTGTGTTTACATGTTAGAGGCTACATGTGTACCACGTGTGCACCTACTGCCTGAAGAGGCCAGTAGAGGGCATCAGATCCCTCGAAACTGGAGTTACAGGTGCCAGTGGGTGCTAGAAATCTAACCCAAGTCCTCTGCAAGAGCAGCAAGCGCTCGTAGCTCCCAGGTCCCATCTCTTGGGTTCCCAGATTTCACTCTGTGCTTAGACAATGCAGTTATTTCGTTGATTCCTAAGAATTTATTGAAGCTCATTGAATGCATCATCCGTTTCTGGAACTTGGGTGTGTGCACAGGAAAAGGCAGGTCCTGTGCCTGCCCCGAAGAACGGGGGTGAGGGAGGCTCGCTGTGTTGAGCTCATTCGCAGTGCCGACCAGACTCTATGTCTGTCCGCATCCATCCGTGTGCTGTGCTGTCACACAGCTCTGATGCGTGCCCCCCCCATGTCACCTCATAGTGTCTGTGTTTAGAGAAGTGCAGCAGCAGGTGCACCCACACGTCTAGCGGCTAGATCTTCCGTTATCGAGAATTTTCATAACGCTTTCGTCTTCTCTTGCATTCTTTGTTGTCTTCCTGCCATAGCCGATGTCCCCAGACCCCCAAAAGAAGCCTCAAAAAGGCAGCAGTTCCCTACATGAATAACTTGGACGTCACTTCAAAAGATGAGCTGCTATACAAACTCATCCCTCAAATGCTACCCAGAGGAAGAGGCCCAGAGGACTCAGGGATGGAAATGCTGTTCGTCCTTAGCAGCCCTGGAAAGGCAGGTGCCACCTGTGCCATCAACTTCAACCACAGGGCATCACCAAGTGCCCTCCAGTCTCTGATGCGAGACTCTGACAGTGCATAAATTAACTCTCTTTACAGAGTTGGTGGTGCTCATTTCAATGTAATTAGAGTCTCAAACACTTGGATTAGATTGAAGCAGAGCCTTCTCTCTCTTCCCCGCCAGTCTTCTGTTATAGAAACTACACTGATAATTTTCTGCTAATTTAATAAAGGAAATTCAGGGCCATGGGAAGTGACTCAGTCAGTAGAGCATGATTGTATATCACGTGTTCTACTGAACCTGAGTTCAGTAAAAGAAACAGGCATAGTGATACACGCCTGACATCCCCGGCACTGGGAAAGCGAAAAGAGGACCGCCATGGTTGACTGGCCAGCTAGTCTGTCCATGAACCCGAGCTCAGTGAGAGACCCTGATAGTAAGGGTTTCTATTGTGGTGATAAAACATCATGACCAAAGCCAACTTTGGGGAAGAACATATTTATTTCAGATTACAGGTGTAATCCATCATCCAGAGAAGCCAGGGCAGGAGCCCAAGGCGGGAACCTGGAGGCAGGAACTAAAGCAGATCGTGGAAGAACACGTCCATTTTATTGTTTTTATTGAGGTACACATTTTTCTCTGCTCCCGTCTCTTCCTCCCCCTCCCTTCTGCCCTCTCCCATGACCCCCACACTTCCAATTTACTCAGTAGATTTTGTCTTTTTTACCTTCCCTTGTAGATCCACGTACAGCTGGCTCTCTTAGGGTCTTCTTTGTTGTCTAGGTTCTCTGGGATTGTGATTTGTAGGCTGGGTTTTTTTTTTGTTTGTTTGTTTGTTTTCTGTCTAAAAGCCACTTATGAGTGAGTACGGAAGAAAACTTTTTACTGGCTTGCTCCCCCATGGCTTCCTCAGACTGCTTCCTTCTATACTCCAAGACAACCTGTCCATGAGTGGCACCACCCACAATGCGCTAGGCACTCCTACATCAGTCGTTAACCAAAAAAGTGTCCCAGAGTCTTACCCATGAGAAATCTTATAGAGTTATATTCTCAGTTGATATTCTCTCTTCCCAAACAGCTCTAACCTGTGTCAAGTTAGCATGAAAACTAATAATCACAAATCCTGTCTCAAAATACAAGGGGAGAGACTGGAGAAACGGCTCAGGAATTAAGAGCCCTCACTGCTCTTGAAAAAAAATGGCTAGATTCAGTTCCCAGCATGCAGTTGGTGGGTCACAATAGTCTGTAATGTCTATTCCAAGGAACACAAGGCCCTCCTCTGGCCTCTGCAGGCACCAGACATGCACTTACGTGCACATACATACACTCAGACAAAATACTCATACACATCAAATAAAAATAAATAATCTCAGTTCAAAAATATAAAACAGGGAGTGGCAAAGGAAGCCACTTGGCATTGGCCCTCAGCCTCTACTGTGTTCACCTGTACACACACAAGCACCACTGGCACACAAAATAGCAAAGCTTCTACCTTTCAGAAGACAAGACATGGGGCTAGCCAGCCCTGCCAGGTCAACGTGTTCTCACGAAGGCCCATGTCAGAGCTGCAGCCTGCTCTGGAGGAGAGAGCCCCATTTCCCAGCACCTCCCCTGCAGACCTCTGTGTCCAGGATGCCTCCACTGGCCCTGATGACTGCACGCTCATCCTTTTCTGGACCAGCTCCAGAAGAGATGTGGGGTCCTCTCGTTTCTTGGACATCCTTTACCTTTAGAAAGAGTCTCCACTTCCAGGTGGAGCCTGAGATCCACACTTTGGATGAGAGCTGGGCAGGTAAGACTGGGGACACAAGGTGCTTGCATCTGCGCCCTCCAGTCACAGATTGGGGTCCACCTCTCCCTGAGGCACCGCCCAGGGTTAAGTATTGGTATAGCACTATGAAGCGCCAATGTGAATTCTAAGTTCTCATTATAACCTCTGCTTCTCATGTGCACTTTCAGGCAAGTAAGCAAATATTTGAGCCATGAGGTCATCTGACTCCAGAATTGGCAGCTGTTGGACGCCCCCTACTTGGTGCCCTGGCTGCCTTAAACAAGGGACCAACTGTCAAATATCAGGCCCAGACAAAGCCTAGCGCTAAGTCCACCATATTGGACACTCTACAGACGCCTTGAGGAAGCTATTGCCCAACAGCTCCACAGCAATTGCAGCTACTTGCTACCTTAGCACGGCTCTGGCTCCATAGGTGTAGCCCTTTGGCTCTTGCCAACTGTGTGCACCAGACTCTCGCTACTGGTCCCACCCCAGCCACCATGGGGAGAACTTTCCCTGATGGCCCAGCAGAGGGACTGCTGGGTCTGAGACAAAGAAGACAATGCCATCCCTAGTGTGAACACAAGCCTTTATTTGTATAAAAGTCTAGGGTGGTTGATGTAAATGCAACCCTTCATTTGCATGAATGTCCGCTGTGATTGGTGTAAACGTAAGCCTTCATTTGCATGAAAGTTGGCTGCAGTCAGGACACTTTCTTAACTACATAAACAGTCTCTTTGGCTAACTCTCTGCTGGCATGAAGATGAGCTCTTTTGCTGCACTATTACCATGTTAGTGGTGGGAAGAGCTGATGGCTGTGACATTGCAGAGCGGAGCCCATAAAGGCAACAAGAGCAGGATCCAAGAGCAGAGAGAAGATGCGGCGACCTCAGCAATGACGACAGTGGTGGCAATAGCTGTAAAGGCCAATAGTCTTGGACATCTCACTGCCAGTAGCTCTCATGTGGCTGCTGCCCAGGACTGGGGAACCCCAACTTCCTAAACCCACCAAAAAGCTATACCTCTCGTCAGTGAAGGGGTTAGGGGCAAGTGATTGAGACCACAGAGTTGGAATGGAAACCACAGGATGGGAATTAGGGGCTAGGACGCAGAGAGCAAGGAAATGGCTGGTAGCCCCTCCCCTGCCATGCCTGGTCCTCACATCACAGTCCACTGTGGGGTCTGCCAACCCTCCCTGTAGATGGTGGTCAGAGGGGCTGGCAATAGCAGCAGTTCAGGGTGGGCATGGAGGTGGCAGTCCTCCAACAAGATGGCTTCAGTCGTCCCACTTCCTGCTACCCACGTATTTGCACACCCTGCACATGTACTGCAGTGGGGCTAGTCAGTGTGAGCATTAGGATATGACGGCCATGATGTTACTTCCAAGACTGAGTCACGAATTATGATTGGTCTCTGCTCTCTCTCTCTCTCTCTCTCTCTCTCTCTCTCTCTCTCTCTCTCTCTCTCTCTCTCTCTCTCACACACACACACACACACACACACACACTAGACCACTACAGGGTGGCCATCCCCATGCAGAGGTCCATCAAGCAAGGAGCTGAAGCCAAGAACAGTTGACAGTCACAGAAGGGTTATGGAATGGGCTCTGCAGCCCCTCAAACTTCTGTCAGCTACACTGCCACCGCCACTCTGCCACACACCTCTGTCAACTGCTGCTGTCACTGCCACTCCCATGGCCACTCACAGCTCCACCCCACTTGCCAGCCTGATATCCACTTCCTGTGAGAACCTGAGCCAGGACCTGGGCTCAGCCCCTTCTGGAGTCACACCTTTGGGGAACTGTGAGATAAAGCTGCTGTCTCGTGAGCAGATCACAGATGGGACCAGAGAGAGCTCTTCTCAGGGACTCCCTCAAACACTGGGAAGTCTGCAGGAGCTGGACCCAGCGCTGCTCCACCCTCCAGTAGCCTTTAAGTAGCAGCTTCAGATAGTGACCTGTGATGTCAGCCCAGATGTCTAGCTCCCTCACCCAGCATCCCTAACGCCTCCCAGACAGTGGCCAGAAAGGTGAGACCCCCGACCCTTCCTCCCACCTTTCTCCCCTCCATTGCACACTCCAACTCCTCAGGTCCCACTGAAATGTGCAGCTCCCATGGCTCCGAGGCAAAGCCTAGTTAAATGCCTACCACTTACAAGTCCCTGGCCTTGTCCATCAGTAACAGTATGTCTCTGTAACATGAATTATTCATGCTTTACTCAAATATTTAGCACAGCAGGTATGTTTCAAGGGAGATGCACCCCCATCTCTGCCCCCTAGCAGGCTGTAAATCCATTCTCCTGAGACTCCTGCCTGGCAGTCTCACACAACACGAGTGTGTCTATCTGTGTATACCTGTCCTGCAGTAGGTCAGGTCTGTGGATGGACCATCAGAAACACATCATTATCACTTCTGGCCAGTATTGTCCCTAGCACAGACTCCTGAGCCCAAACCAAAGAACCAGGATTCAGCCCAGCATTGGCAGCAATGTGTGTTCAGATTCCCCAGGCTGCCATGTGTTAATGATGAGACTTTGAAGTTACTCTGTCTCTCTGGGCCTTGGTTTATGTCCCTGATGAAGGAAGAAAGTTGTCAACAACTGAGAATTGCTGTGCCAAGTGAGTGGGACAAACAATAGCCACAATGGGGACTCAGGTAGCAAACAAGGGATTGCCCCATGCCTGCTGCAAGTTGTCCCTTGCTGTCCTGTAGACAGTACCCATGCCCGAGGAAAAGAAGCCTGGTGACCCTCTTATTTCTCTGGAGCAAAGGTTCTGAGAGAATTCACAGATGACCTAAGCTGCCCTTGTAACTATAGGCCAGGGTCAAACCACAGACCCCCACCTTCAGCCTAGCAACCCGGGCAGGAAGAACCTCACATGCACCTACTCAGCAGCCTCCATAGAGAAGTCCCTGGTGTGTTCAGAGGACCACCAGGCCCTCTTTCTATACAGAATATGTGAATATTTTAGGTACTACCTGGGCATATTCATAAGGCAACTGACTTCTGAATGTAGGTCTCTATAGACCAGGAAAGAAAAACTTGGTGGGCTAGTCAAGTGAAAGACCGGGACCATAGTCTGGACATGGGAAGAGGGTTGGTGGGCAAGAGGTAAGTCCAAGGGGCACAAGGGATTCCCAACAGTCCAGACACATACAGCACGGCTCCCTGGAGCAAAGGCTTCATTCTGGAGGAGTTTGGGGCTAAGCAGGAAAGTCAACTGAAGCAGACTCTGTCTGTGAGGCCCTCCCTGCAACTCTGCCCAAAGGCTGGGCTCTGAGACTGGTCCTAGACAATGTTCAGGTGCAGGAAGGATGACAGCATGGGCAAATGGATGGGTCCCATGTCAGTCGGTGCTCCATACAGTGTAGTGCCATCTTGTTTCCTGGGCCTCAGGTCTGGGATGGGGCCAAAGTGGGACTGCTCTGCCAGAAACAGTGGCCGCCAGTCCTCCATCCCTCCCCTGCAGCTTCCAGCCCTTTTATCTGCCCACAGACACTCGCCACTCCCTATGCATGGTAGTGCATCTCAGCCAGACTGTGGGCTGTGAAACACGGCAGAACACACTCTCCTGGACACCAGGGGATCTGGGAGTCTCTCAACTGCCTTCTCAGTGTCAAAGGGCCTGAGGCTGCCGAGTGACTTGTGGAGAGCCACCGTTTGTGCAGCCATATCTGCTAGTCCTTCCGGTAGCCCCAGAGGCGATGCTGTCCCCAGACATACTGAGGGAGAACTAACAACCCCGAGTAGCCTATGTGTAGCAGGAGCTCAAACAGCATCCTCCCTGGGTACTACTTGGCCCATTAGCTCAGGGTTCTTATTAGCTCTTATAACTTATATTAACCCATTATTCTTATTTATGTTAGCCACATGGCTCGGTACCTTTTCAGGTCACATCCTGCTTCTTTGGTGTCTGGACAGGATTGGGGAGGAATGGGCTTCCTCCTTCCCAGAATTCTCCTTTTCTCTTTGACCCGCCTCTACTTCCTGTCTGGTTGTCCTGGCTCTACTTCCTGCCTGGATACTGACCAATCAGCATTTATTTAAAACATAATTGACAAGATACAGAATTGTCCCACACCACCAGTCTATGACTATCCTTCACTGTATCCTGCATTTAACAGGGCAGTGCCATGGCCATCCATGTGGGAGCAAAACATGAGGCAAATCTACATCCCTGCTGCTCCCCACAAGCCCCACCAGTAGTAAGCCCCAAACCATCAGGGTCACAGGCAGGAGCAATCCCCAGTTCCTTTATGGAGGAAACAGACCTGGTAGAAGGGAAGGGATAAACACCAAGATCCTGAGTCACTGCAAACAATGGTCCCTGAGACCCCAGAGTTGCTTGGATTGTGAGTCCTCACAAGAGAAATTCTCTAAGCAGCCTCTGAGTACTCCAGGACTACACAGTCCTAGGATCAGGATCCCAGCTCTAGCCCCGTCAGTTCCAGCACTGTTCGGGGAGGTTGCTCATTGGTTCCCGGTTGCCCAGCTAGCTTAGACCCAAAATAATCACACAGAAACTGTATTAATTGAATCACTGCTTGGCCCATTAGTTCTAGCTTCTTATTGGCTAACTCTTATATTAATTTAACCCATTTCTATTAATCTGTATATTACCACGTGGCTGTGGCATACCAACTAAAGTTCTGACTGGTGTCTGTCTCTATGGCATCTTTCTGACTCCATTCCTCTTTCTCCCAGCATATGGCCTAGTCTTTCCCCACTTAGATCTGTTCTTCCCTGTCATAGGCTCAAAGCAGTTCTTTATTCATTAACCAATAAAAGTAGCACCATAGACAGAAGTACCTCCCACACCATTTCCCCTTTTCTGCTTAAACAAAAAGGAGAAGGCTTTAACTTTAACATAGTAAAAGTACATATAACAAAACAGTTATCAAG